>BPLR01013047.1:0-168856 GCA_021605095.1 Caerostris extrusa
TAAACTATCTTCAACTAATCTTTGCAACATAGGTGGAATACAAAGTGCCGATGAAAATGTTTTCAGCTACTTCAAGATTCAACATCCTAGAAAAATTTTAAAGAAAACACTTCAAAAAGCTGAATATGAAAATTCATAATTCAAGTACTCAAATTTAGGCACTCAAAGACAAAATCAATAATCTGGGGAATTCATACACAGTATAACCATCCAATGTCTCTAAGAATAAAGACATACCTTCCCCCTAAGGTTTAGTGCCCTTTTATAAAAAAACTAATTTGATAAACATTCAGCTTATAACTGGACATGGCAATTTTAATTCCTATTTAAACAGACTTAAACTATCTGCAACTAATCTTTGTAATGTATGTGGAATACAGAGTACCGATGACATTGTTTTCAACTACTTCAGACTTAACATCTTAGGAAAAATTTTAAAGAAAAACAGACATTTCAAAAAGCTGAATATGAAAATTCCTTGAACCCAAATTTAAACAGTCAAAGACAAAACCAATAATCTTTGGAATTCATTGTACTTATTATCATCAAATGCATGTAACAAGAAGTACTTTCTCTCTATTCCCCTAACGGTTAGCTCTTTTTTTCTAATTTGAAAAACACTCATTTTATGACTGAGAATGACAATTTTAATTCCTATTTAAACAGACTTAAACTATCTTCAACTAATCTTTGCAATGTAGGTGGAATACAAAGTGCCGATGACATTGTTTTCAGCTACTTCACGATTTGAGAGTCATAGAAAATTTTTAAAAAAGAACAAAGACTTGAAAAAAGCCAAATAGTCTCGAAGTTTTTATTTGTTAATAAGGAACCTTCTTTTACAGCATCTTGCAACTTTGTTAATTCTTATTTTGATGTTTCTTAAGTTCCTTCATTATCTCTCTTTTGAAATGTCAAGTGTTCTTTTAGATTTACCATTTTTTTTATGCTTTTATTATTTTGTCATTGATTCGTTTGCTACTTAAATCTGTAAGTTTCATATGATACTTTGTGGTACATGAGGATGTTTATTGGAAACTTCAAAAAAAAGTATTGAAATTTGAGATTAGACTTAGATCGTACTCTTTGGCTTAAAATTTTTATACTGGAATCTGTTCTCAATTATCAGTAGCTGAATAGCCATTTGTTTTGACTGTTTTTTTTTTCTTTTAATTCCTTTCTTTATAAATTCCTTTCCTTGCAGTTTCCTTATATTCCTTCTTTTTCCAAGCGTAATTTTTAATCGTTTTTTTAAATCTGCAAATTCCTACTCCACAGTCTCTATGTTCTTAGCAATTATTGGGTTAAGACGGATCATTCATTCTTCAAAGTATTAGCAAAAAAGAGTTTTCTGAAAATGGAAATGATTATTTCAGTTCTATTAAGTCTTAAATCATATAATTATATCTGTAAAGGCTTTGTTCAGTTAAAATACCCCTCATATGCATATCATACAAAGCAAAAAATTAAAATTCTCGCCAAATTGGCAACCTCGGATGAAAAAGATTTATTGTTGAGTCGCAGCCATGGTGATTCTGAAAATTGATGCAAGTCTTACACAGCACACAATTACAGCTAATAATCTAACAGATACCAATTAAGAGAAATATTTGTTAAATACTACATCATTCTGTAAGATTCTTGTGCCAAATTTGAGGAAGGAGTTGAAATCTTTTTCACACGCAGTGGATTATTTACCATTGTGCTATAAATAGCAATAGATCTGAACAAATTTTTTTCGTTTTGCTTACATTTGTAATTGAATTATTAGTTTCAACATGACGCTATTTTTTAATGTAAACTTTGTCTCTGTAGAAAAATTAGATGAGTTATGGAATTTGTTTGCGATATACATATGAAAACTAAACACAATTTTTTTTATTGTAATGAAAAATTAAACTTTTTTTTTTTCTTACTTTTCCTATATGATTAAAAAAAGTCTTCTTTTTTAATTTTTTATAGAAAAAAATTATTCCAATATTACTGCAATTATAGTTCCCAAAGTACAAACTTTTTGCTAAAAGTACTTTCAGATTTTGTTATTATCAACTAGACTAATTTCGTTAAATGATTTCTTAAGAGTTACGAATGTTATTTCAAAAATGTCTAGACAAAATTGTTTTTAAGCAAGTCCGCCTGATAAGTGTATTAAATTCTTCTTTCAATAAACATTCATTGAGACAGTATTGGTATAATTGGTAAAACTCTTTACTATAATTAGTTAGTGATATATTTTAGTTAACAATATATATAGCAATATTTTTTTTTTTTTTTCTCAGAGTGTATGTAAAAAAATAAAAATAAAATTAAATCCATAAAATAATAGCTTTTTTTTTTTAATCAAGAGGAGAAATTACAAGTTGAAATGCTTACTGAAACCAATTATCCAAACGTTATTTTATTTTAATTGGGTAATTCGTAGGGATTTAATTAGAGGGAAATTTTTAATTGGGTACTTCGTAGGGATTCAATTAGAGAAAATTTTTAATACATGTTCGCATTCATACATGCAATTAAATCGCAAATTCATTCGTTAGATCTCAAGGGTCAACATAAATTTATTCACTACAGAGTAAAAATAATTTTATTAACAAAATTATTTTAAATGAAATGTTTTTTTGGGCTATATAAAATAAATCTTGAATAACTCAAGTTTTAAGTTTATATTATTTAAAAATTTTTTGGATTTATTTAATGAAAAAAAAAAAGAATCTTAAGAACATCCACCTTTATTATTTCTGTGCATTATAGCTTATTGAAACGAGAAAACTAAGTCATGTCTTGTAGCATTTTTACAACTTTTTTTCTTTTATCAATGAAGTGTATTTTACCGCAGTTTTATCGGAACTTTTATGATACTCAATCATTGTAAAACAAATTTGGACATGAGTATGATCGATGGCATTTGCTTTTCAGTTTTCTCTTCAGTGCACTAAATCTTTCATATATTATATTCATGCTGTAAATTTCGCTTTTTAAAATTATTCTATCATAGCTATTAAACACTGAAAAAAATTAAATTTATTCTATAAAATAAAATAATTCAATGGTATATTTTATGGTGTTTATATGATGGAGACATAAGTACTTGTTTGAAATCACAAAAATAAATATAATAAATTCTTAAAGTAAAAATCATTTGAACAGTAATGACTTTTAATTTTAACACTATTAGTTTTTTTCTAACTAATAAGTGCAAAGTTGGGTTTCATTTTTATTAAATTACATCACTCATTTCAATTTATGAGTTTTTTTCTTTTGGATTATTTTTTTTAATTGCTACCCATGGTGCAAAAGGTTTGGTTTGTCGCTCTACGGTCATTTTGTGCACAGTTTAGGCTAATTAGACCGGGATCTATAGTTTAACGTGGATTCCGAATCACTCACACACATCCATGCCACAGCCAGGATTCAAACCTGAAGCCTGTGGACAGAGGGCTAACCAATTGGTCTTCAGGTCGCCGAGGTGGGGTAGGAGATTAACTGGTGTTTTAAATAACAACTCAATTTATATTATTTATTATATTAACTCCACCTTTTCGGCAACGACACAAAGGAAATAACAGGATAACATCCTATTTAGATTTTTTTTAAAAATAAACAGAAATAAAAAAAAAAAATAAGTTACATATTTGGCAATGATAACAAATTTTTTTAAATATCCTTCGCATCCAGTTTTATTGTACACATATATTGTGCAGCAATACGGTGGCACAAATCCGCTGGTGACATCTGCTCTCTGAAATGAGATAATTAAATAGTGACTGTTTCAACTCGCAGAAGAGTCTCTCGTCGATAGTCAACAGTTGATTATTTACAGGATACACAAAAACACATCAATGTTCTAAAAAAAAATCAAGATCATTAGGAAAGAACAAATTTATATCATTATTTTCTACAGAAAACCATCATCGTATCATTTCCAGAAAACTTTACAGCTCTCATTTTACCAAAATTGGGCTTTATTCTTATTAAATTGCATCATTCATTTCAACGTATGATTTTTTTCTTTTAGAGTAATTATTTTTGAATTCTTACCCATTATGTGGGAGGGATTTATTATATTAGCTCAACCTTTTTGGCAACAACACAAAGTGCATACCAGGATGACATCATGTTTAAAAGGCATACGAGATAAAAAAAAAATATACAGAATTCTAAAAATTTAAGTTGCATATCTGACAATGATAACAAAATTTTTAAATGTCCAACTCATCCAATGTTATGCGGCTGGACGGCCAATTCGCTAACACTGTGGCCTTTAGTGGCACAGGCTTCGGAATCGAATTCTGGCGATGGGCATGGATGTTTGTTAGTGTTTCGGAATCCCCGCTAAACTGTAGGTACCGATCTAATTAGCTTAAAATGAACACAAAATGGCCGTAGAACGATACACCAACTAAGTCATCGAGTTGTATTGCGCGCAGCTACAGTGCAGTAATACTGAGTCTCAGCAATACTGGCGAAAGCTGCTCTCAGAAATGACATAACTAAATGGCGACTGATTCCGAGTGTATAAGAGTCTCTCGTATAACTATTATTAATATATTATACTGTTAAATAATTAATGTAATACAAAAGGAAAATAAATGCAGTAAATATAATTTATATAATTTTTCTGCATTAAATATAGATATTTAAGAATGCTCCAATTATTGGTGTAGTAAATTGGGTAACATTCCCTTTATTTCCCAGTTATTCACTTTGGAAGGAATTTTTCCCATACCACACACATTTGTGTGTGGTTGTGTGCAGTTACTCTAAAATTCATTCTAATTAAGCAAGCATCCCATCCCCCCCCTTTATCCCCAGTAACTAGACTATTTATGAAATACACAAAAACACAACAACGTTAAAATCAAGGTCTTTAAGAAAGGACAAATTTACGTCATTATTATCTATAGAAAACCACCATCATATCATTTTCCAGAAAACTTTACAGCTCTCATTTCACCATCAAAATCCACTGAAGGGGCAAAACGCAGACGAATTAATGACCCTCTCCTTAATGATGTTTTAAATGTCAAGATGATGATTCGCCGAGCACTAAAGCGGTTGAGAGAGAGAAATTGAAAACGCATCACTCAACGCGGAAAACCAATATGCCAGCAGTCCTTTTTGAAACCATTACGCAAGATTAGAAAACCGCACTGTCTCCATTTGTTGAGCTTAATGGGCCCCCTTAACGACTCTATGACGGAATTACGGAAACATTCGGAGAGGATTTAATCTTACAAATGTGTCGTTATGCCTCGGAATGTGTTCCTGAGTTACGCAATCTTTAAGAAGCCATGATGCGAGCTATAACACTTGCGCTTTATTAAAGAACTGCCTTGGTCATAATGTCGTAGCAAAAAGCAATATAGCGATATATTTAAACATCTCGTTTTAGAGCTTTTTCTCTGCAATAAATACATTCATTCAAAATATTGATGGCTTTACTCAAAGATTGATTATCATGGATATGTATATATTAACGGATTAAAACTTAACTGTTAAAAAAGAGTGTTAGTAGAGATTTGCATTTATTCTACTGTAGTGACATTTTATAAAATCACTATCATAAAAAGTTTATGTTCATATTTCATATACAATATACGCTTGTGTTTTATACGTATTTATAAGTGTGCTTTAGACAGTCATACATTGAGAAACGAGTTTTATTCCTTCCATAAGAGGGCTAGTAATTCAAATTGCTCATATCTTATAATCTATATTCCGTATTTATGTTGTTCCTCACGCCCAAAGTAAACATTGCAAATTTTTTAATAATGTATTTATAATGAACAAACATTGTATAAAAACACAATACAACCTAAAAATATGCATATGTGTAAAAGTGATTCTAAAGAAAGAGACATATTTTGCTGAAGCCAGTTATTGTATAATATTAAATTTTTCATTTCATATTTTAAAAAATTAATTAGAAAAAGTCCGCTGGTGATATCTGCTCTCAGTAACGAGGTAATTGAATAGCGACTATTTCAGCATCTATAAGAATCTCTCATCGACAGTTATTCCATTTAATGGCAGTTCAGTTTTATGGCACGGAAATACGGAACAGTTACCATAAATAGCTTCCTAAAAAAGCAATTTCCATCTTTCATCCCCAGTCTGTTGACTATTTACGTCATACACAAAAACACATCAACGTTAAAGAAATCGAGGTCTTTAGGAAATGACAAATTTATATTCATTATCATTTCCAGAAATCCATCACCATATCATTTCCAGAAAACTTTACAGCTCTCATTTCACCATCAAAATCCACTGAAGGGGCAAAACTCAGACGAATTAACGACACTCTCCTTAATGATGCTTTAAATGTCGAGATGATGATTCGCCGAGCACTAAAGCGGTTGAGAGAGAGAAATTGAAAACGCATCACTCAACGCGGAATACCAACATGCCAGCTGTCCTTTTTGAAACCATTATGCAAGATTAGAAACCCTACTGTCTCCATTTGTAGAGCCTAATGGGCCCTCAACGACTCTAAGACGGAATTACGAAAACATTCGGTTAGGATTTAATCTCACAAATGTGTCATTATGCCTCGGAATGTGTTCCTGAGTTACGCAATCTTCAAGAAGCCGTCATGGGAGCATAACACTTGCGGTATATTAAAGTACTACCATGGCCATAACGTCGTATCAAGAAGCAATATCGTATGTATATTTAAACATCTCGTTTTAGAACTTTTTCTGTAATAACTGCATTCATTCAAAATATTGATGGCTTTACTCAAAGATTGGTTATGATGGCTAAGTATATTTTAAGAGATTAAACCCAGTTGTTAAAAGATTGTCAGTGAAGATTTGTTTTTATTTTACTGTAGCGTCATTTTATGAAATTACAATCATAAAATTTTATGTTTATATTTCATGTAGAATATATGTTTATGTTTTACCTGTATTTATAATTGTGCGTTGGACAATGATACTATGAGGTATATATTTTATTCGTTCCATGACAGCGCTAGTACTTCAAAATGTTCATATCTGAAATCAATTTTCAGACATTGAAATTATGTTTGCTCCTTACGCCCAAAGAAAACATTGCAAACTTTTTAATAACGTATTTATAATGAACAAACATTGTATAAAAACCAATTTACGACCAAAAAAACATACACATATGTAAAAGAAAATCTAAAGAAAGAGACATATTTTTGAAGCCAATTATTTTATGGTATTAAATTTTTCACTTCATTTTTTAAGAAATTAACTAGAAAAAATCCACTGGCGATATCTGGTATCAGTAACGAGGTGATTGAATAGTGACTATTTCAGAGTGTATAATAATCTCTCGTCGACAGTCATTCCATTTAGTGGTAGTTCCTTTTATGGCACGCAAATACGGAACAGTTACCCTAAAAGCCTTCCTAATAAAACAGTTAACAGTTAACAGTTTTAAATGTTGACATGATGATTCGCGAGGCACTAAAGCGAATAAGGGAGAGAAAATTGAAAAAGCATCACTTAACGCGGAAAACCAATATGCCAGCTGTCCTTTTTTAAAACCATTACGCAAGATTAGAAAACCGCACTGTCTCCATTCGTAGAGCCTAATGGGTCCCTTAACGACTCTATGACGGAATTATCAAAACAGTCGGGGAGAATTTAATCTTGCAAATGTGTCGTTATGCCTCGAAATGTGTTCCTAAGTTAAGCAATCTTCAAGGAGCCGTGATGCGAGCTATAACACTTGCAGCATATTAATGTACTTCCATGGTTATAACGTCGTAGCAAAAAGCAATATCGTATGTATATTAAACATCTCGTTTTAGAGCTTTTTCAGTAAAAAATGCATTCATTCAAATTATTGATGTCTTTACTCAAAGATTGGTTGTGATGGCTAAGTATATATTAACGAAGTAAGCTGAGTTGTTAAAAGAGTGTTAGTAGAGATTTGAATTTATTCTACTGTACGCCATTTTATAAAATCGCTATAACAAAAATTTTATGTTCATATTTCATGTACAATATATGCTTGTGTTTTATCTGTATTTATAATAGTGCATTGGACAGTGATATATTGAGATATATGTTTTATTTTTTCCTTGGCAGGGCTTGTAATTAAAATGTTCATATTTCAAATCAATTTTCACACATTGAAATTATGTTGTTCCAAACGCCGAAAGAAAACATTGCAAATTTTTTAATACAGTATTTATAAGGAACAATTATTGTATAAAGACAAAAACCAATCAAAATACAACCATGCATGTAAAAGAGAATCTAACGAAAGAGACATACTTTGCTGGAGCCAATTATTGTATGGTATTTAATTTTTCCCTTCATTTTTTAAGAAATTAACAAGAAAAAAATTCACTGGTAATAACTGCTCTCATTAACGAGGAAATTGAAGCGCGACTATTTCACCGAGACTAAGTATCTCTCATCGACACTCATTCCATTTAGTGACAAATCCGTTTTATGGTACTCAAATACGGAATAGTATTCTAAAAGTCTTCATAATTAAGCAATATATCCCTTCATCTCCTTTTTTATGGCATATACAAAATACATCAATGTTAAAAACCATCCAGGTCTTTAGGAAAGGACAAATTTATATTATCTACAGAAACGCATCATTGTATCATTTTCCGGAAAACTTTACAGCTCTCATTTCACCATCAAAATCCACTAAAAGGCCAAAATGCAGATGAATTAACGACCCTCTCCTTAATGCTGTTTTAAATGTCGAGACGATGATTCGCGACGCACTAAAGCGGGCAAGAGAGAGAAATTGAAAACGCATCACTTAACGAGGAAAACCAATATGCCAGCTGTCCTTTTTGAAACCATTACGCAAGATTAGAAAACCGCACTGTCTCCATTTGTAGAGCCTAATGGGTCCCTTAACGACCATATGGCGGAATTACGAAAACATTCGGGGAAGATTTAATCTTAAAAATGTGTCGTTATGTCTCGGAATGTGTTCCTCAGTTACGCAATCATCAAGAAGCCGTGATGCGAGCCATAACACTTGCGGTATATTAAAGTACTTCTATGGTCATAACGTCGGAGCAAAAAGCGATATCGTACGTGTATTTAAACAACTCGTTTTAGAGGTTTTTCTGTGATAACTGCATTCGTTCAAAATGTTGATGGGTTTATGCAAAGATTGGTTGTGATGGCTAGGTATATATTGACAGATTAAGCTCAGCTATTAAAAAGAGTGTTAGTAAAGATTTTCTTTTATTCTACTGTAACGTCATTTTGTAAAATTTCTATCATAAAAATTTTATGTTCATATTTCATGTACAATATATGCTTATGTTTTATATGTATTTATTAGTGTGTAATTGACAGTGATGCATTGAGATACGTGTTTTATTCGTTCCATGACATAGCTAGTAATTCAAAAATGCTCATGTCTCGCATCAATTTTCACACATTGAAATTTCGTCGTTCCTGCGGCCCAAAGAAAATATTGCCAATTTTTCAATAATGTATTTATAATGAACAAACATTCTATAAAAACAAAATACAACCGAAAATATACATATATGTAAAAGAGAATCTAAAAAGAAAGTTACATTCCGCTGAAAAGAAAGAAAAATCCCCTTTTGATATCTGCTCTCAGTAACGGGGTAATTGAATAGCGACTATTTTAGCGTGTATAAGAACCTCTCATCGACATTCATTCCATTTAGCGGCAGTTCCTTTTTATAGCACGCAAATACGGAAAAATTTACCCTAAAAGTCTTCCTAATAGAGCAATATCGATCCTTCATCCCTAGTCTGTTGACTATTTACGGCATACACAAAAACACATCAGTGTTAAAAAAACCTCAATGTCTTTAGGAAAGGACAAATTTATGTCATTATTATCTACAGAAAAGCATCATCATATCATTTTCCAGAAAACTTTTACAGCTCTCATTTCCCCATCAAAATCCACTGACGGGGTAAAAAGCAGATAAATTAACGACCATCTCCTTGTTGATGTTTTAAATGTCGAGCTGATGATACTCGTAGCACTAAAGCGAGTAAGAGAGTGAAATTGAAAACGCATCACTTAACGGGGCAGACCAATATGCCAGCTGTCCTTTTGAATTAAGTATATTTTTCACTAGTGTTTTTTCTTTTCATCACGTTTTCGTTAATTTCATGTTCAAGAAGTTTCAAAGAAATATGCCCCGCTCTTTATTTCTAGTAAGACAAACCACTGCACGTAAAAAACAATCCTTGCCCAAGAATTGATTCATTCTCATTTGCTAATGCTTTTTTGAGTGATGTTGGGATGGGTCAGCTAATCAACAGTTGTAAAGTTCGACCGGAAGAATCCCAACTCGTCCTTTTTCTGATATTTAATCTGAAGATGATTCAAGATATATTTGAGGCAAGAGTTTTCAGTTCTCTTTTTTTTAATATATGTATGGGATTCAAGAATCTTCAGTGGAAGAATGATGGTTTTGAAGTCATCGACTAGCTCGTAACAAGCCCAAAGAAAAATAGACTTAAAAATGGCTTATATTTTTAAAAATTTTTATGTCGATGTATCTCATGGTATTACTGTATTATGCTCTGCATAGTGCTTATTTTATAGGAGGATATGTAAGTAGGTAAGGGCTGGATAATGTTGCAAGAGTTCAAATTTTGTCTAGCGGCGACGAATAATTTTTTTCTGAAGTCCATAATTAATAAAAATTTAAAATCATACAAAATTTAAAAAATATAATTATGAAATAGAATGCAATGTTAAGCCCTTTATCCCCAGCCAGAGGATTGTTTAAAGACATACACCAAAACACATCAATGTTAAAAAAAAATCAAGGTCTTTAGGAAAGGACAAATTTATATTCATTATTACCCACAGAAACCCATCATCGTATCATTTCCAGAAAACTTTGCAGCTCTCATTTTGCCATCAAAATCCACCGAAGGAGCAAATCGCAGATGAATTAACGACCCTCTCCTTAATGATGTTTTTTAAATGTCGAGATGATGATTCGCAAAGCACTAAAGCGGTTAAGAGAGAGAAATTGAAAACGCATCACTCAACGCGGAAACCAATATGCCAGCTGTCCTTTTGAAACCATTACGCAAGATTAGAAGACCGCACTGTCTCCATTTGTAGAGCCTAATGGGCGCCTTAACGACTATAGAACGGAATTACGAAAACATTCGGGGAGGATTTAATCTTACAAATGTGTCGTTATGCCTCGAAATGTGTTCCTAAGTTACGCAATCTTCAAGAAGCCGTGATGCGAGCTATAACACTTGCGGTATATTTAAGTACTTCCGTGGCCATAACGTCGCAGCAAAAAGCAATATCGTATTTATATTTAAACATCTCGTTTAAGAGGTTTTTCTGTAATAAAAGGCATTCATTCAAAATATTGAGGGTTTTACTCAAAGATTGGTTATGATGGCTAAGTATGTATTAACAGATTAACTCAGCCGTTAAAAGAGTGTTATTAGAGATTTGCATTTATTCTACTTTTGCGTCATTTTATAAAATTTCCGTCATAAAGATTTTATGTTCATATTTCATGTACAATATTTGATTGTGCTTTATATGTATATATAAGTGTGCAATGGATAGGGATACATTGAGATTCTTGTTTTATTCGTTCCTTGGCAGGACTAGTCATTCAAAATGCCCATATCTCACATCAACCGAACCCTCACCTACGAATTGATTCATCCTCATTTGCTAATGCTTTTCTTGAGTGTTGTTGGAATGGGTGGGTTTATCAACAGTTGTAAAGTTCGACAGATGTATCCCACCCTCGTCCTGTTTCTGGTATTTAATCTGAAGCTGATTCAAGATATATTCGAGGCAAGAGTTTTCAGTTCTCTTTTTTTATTATATGTGCATGATTCAAGAATCTTAAGTGGTAGAATGATGGTTTTTGAAGTCATCGACTGGCTCATCAAGCCAAAAAAAGTCGATCTAGAAATGATTTATATTTTTAAAAACTCGTATTTAGAAGTATCTTAAGGTATTACTGTATTTTTTTTTCTAAACAGTGTATATTTTAGGATGTTATGGTAGATGCAAGAGTCAAAATGTGTCCAACAGTGCACCAAACAAATTTTTTCGCAGTCTACAATTAATCAAAACTTAAAACCCTACATTGTTTAAATATATAATTAGCAAATAGCAAAAACAATCATAAAATTTTATTTTAAATTTGAATACAAAGTTTCAACAAGCAAAATCTGACATAAGTCACATTTAGAATTTAAAATTAATTCATCTAATTTTTTCATCATACTTAAGTATAATTTCTTTCGACGTCCAATTCCTTTTAAATCTTAGAGCGAAATTAAATACTGAACCAATAGAATATGGTAATGTTTGCCTAACTAATGTAGGAATTGTAAATGTTTTTGATTAATTATCATTCGAATTTTCACATTCTTCTTAAGGCGCTGCAGGAGAAGACAAAAGATTGAACAATTTATGTATTTGGACAGTTAATAGTAAAATCAAGCAATTTCTTTGTAAATTTGTTCATTGTCTCAGTGAAATGCTTTTTTATTTACAAAGAAACTGCTTGATAGAGTTTATGCTATTATGTTTTTGTGTACTTTAGCTTGTATGAGCTTATGTTTTTGTGTACTTTATAGAGACAACAAGTCTCTATAAAAAGTACACAAAAACATCTGCTTCATAGTTAGTCAGGATCTATACGGTAAGAGACACTGGCTCCTTAGATAACCTCTATATTAAGCGATATACCCAATGACCGATTACTTAAAACTTCGATAAAAACAATCCTCTGAAGGATTAGTAACTATCAGCCAATTGATACACTGGACACTAGATGTATCCCCCCGTCTATAAAAAGTGCAGGCCAAAACTGATGTGTTCCTCAAATAAGAACCCGCTACTTCTGGCATTAGTCACCAAATCCCATTTTTCTTTTAGGTATTAGACAGCCATATACGTAATTACACAAGTCTGAAAATTGACAGTTAATACACGAAACATATTAAGAAGACAAACAATGAAAACATATCCCAACAAAAAAACTATATAACAAAGAAGGTTAAGAAAGAAAAAAAAGACATAAGAAATAAATGTATAAAATGAGAAAAATGACTTTCAAAACAGTACGGCATGTAATCTTTGCGATATAAGACGAAATATGAGAAGAAAGCTTAACAAAAATATGAAAATATGAGATGAAAGATAAACAAAGGTCTCTGGGGTGTCTCGAGTGCATGATACCAGTGCACATCTAAAGGAGTTATGCCTCCTGAGGGGCTGATAAGAGGGATAAATAAAAAATATTAAATATAGATAAATATAAGCCATATACTGAATTATCTTCTGTTCTCTCTCTATTTAATTTTAATAAAAATTTCTATATATGAATATTTGAAATTAAAAATGAATGTTTTTATAAATATGTACAATTTACTAAAACTATGCATTGCAGTATGTTTCTGTCGACTACAAACAGCCGTTAATGCCAAATTGATATTTAACAATGCTATATAGACCTTTGATAGTCGATATCGATCAATTAACTTAATTTCCAATCAACTTTTAGTCCAAATCGACGTTTAACAACGCTATATCGACCATTGGCAGTCGATATCGATTATTTCGGAAACCACTAATTCTGCACCCTCTAGACTTATTTTAATAAATAATCTTCTTTGAATAGAATAAAAACTTTCCATATGATATGAATATTTTTTAGTATAGAAAGATAAAGAAAAAGAATACAAAAATCAAAACGAGCTTTATATTTATCCATGCCGATTTTTGTTAGGTTCCGCCTTAAGATATCGCAAAACAATTCAATGAAGACCTTCGCAGCTGCAGACCCGAAAGAAAGGAAGAAAACGCGGATCCATTCCGTTCAGTAAACACGAGACGCCTTCTCATTATGCCTGGCGTGAGGAGAGTCAAAAATTATGGCATTGCTTTGTTTTTCTGCTTTACCCCGAAATAAGTTTTCTCTCTTCGTTTTTTTTAATTTTTTTCTCCAGAAAGAATTTCTTAGCATTTTATAAATCGACGGAATACATCTTTTACTCTGTTTTTTTAACCAATCTTTCATCTTTAAATCTTTTTCTTGAAAACAAAGATCATATTTATTCATATGGCATTGGAATTTCTTTGAGATTATTTGCACCAAAAAAAAAAAATTTGATAGATGATGAGAAAAAATATATATTTTTTAATATTAGCATTAATTTAAGGCTTCGTTAAACAACACTGACTGTTTATAACATTTATATATTAAATTGGACATAACTAAGCTTTAATACTTAGTTCAGTGTGATACAAGTTAAATGCAATGCTTGATATATTTTCTGCTGTTCTTGAAAAATAAATTACTTACGAGAGTTGACATCAATTACTCAACTTAATTTCCAATCAACCCATAATCCCGAATCAACGTAACAATGCTATATCGACCCTTATGACTTGATATCGATTAATCAATTTAATTTCCAATAATCCTGAATCCATAATCAACGTTTAACAATGCTATATCGACCCAACGTTTAACAATGCTATATCGAGAGTCAATATCGTTTAATCAATTTAATTTCCAATCAACATTTAATTCCGAATCGACATTTAAAAATGATATATCGACCCTCGAGAGTCAATATCGATAACTTCGGAAACCACAAAATCTACACCCTCTAGACTTATATTTCTGTATTTAGTAAATATTTTTATGCTGATATAATAAAACTTTTCATACAATATGAATATTTGTTTCAGTATAGAAAGATAAAGAAAAAAAAAACTAAAAATCGATTACAAAAAAAAAAAAAAGCGAGCTTTCTATTTATTCATGCAGTGTTTGTTAGGGTCCGCCTTAAGAAATCACAAAACAATTCAATGAAGACCTCGCTGCTGCTGCAAACCCGGAAGAAGGAAGAAAAACGCGGATCAATTTCTGTTCAGTAAACACGGGACGCCTTCTCATTATGCCTCGCGTGAGGCGAGTCAAAAACTGTGCATTGCTTTGTTTTTCTGCTTTTCCCAAAATAAGTTTTCTCTCTTCGTTTGCTTTTTTTTTTCGAAAGTATTTTTACCATTTTATAAAGCGAAGGAAATACATCTTTTCTCTCTGTTTTTTACCAATCTTTCATCTTTTATATTTTTCTTGAAAATAAAGCTCATATGTATTCATTCAGCGGTGAAATTTCTTTGAGATTATTTAAACCAAAAAAAAAAAAAAAAATTATTGATGATGAAAAATATATATTTTTGATTATATTAGTATTAATTGATTGCTTTGTTAAACAACATTGAATGTGTTTAACATTTATATATTAAATTGGACATAACTAAACTTTAATATTTAGTTGAGTGTGATAAGTTAAATGCAATGCATTTATTAATTTTCTGCTGTTGTTGAAATAAATTACTTACGAGAGTCGATATCAATTAATCAACTTAATTTCCAATCAACCCATAATCCCGAATCGACGTTTAACAATGCTATATTGACCCTTAAGATTTGATATCGATTAATCAATTTAATTACCAATAATCCTGAATACTGAATCAACGTATAATATTGCAATATCTACCCTTGAGAATCGATATCATTTAATAAACCCTTAAAGCCGAATCGTCGTTTAACAATGCTATATCGACATTTAAGATTGAATATCGATTAATGAACTTAATTTCCAATCAACCTTTAATCCCTAATCGACGTTTAAAAATGCTATAAGGACCCTTGGGAGTCAATATCGATTATTTCGGAAACCACTTAATCAACACCCTCTAGACTTATATATTTAATAAATATTCTTATGCTGAATATAATAAAACTTTCCATTTAATATGAATATTTTTTTCAGTATAGAAAGTTAAAGAAAAAAACTAAAAAGATCACAAAAAACAAAGCGAGCTTTCTATTTATTCATGCAGTGCCTGTTAGGATCCGCCTTAAGAAATCGCAAAACAATTCAATGAAGACATCCGCTGCTGCAGACCCGGAAGAGAAAAGGAAGAAAAGCGGATCCATTCCGTTCCGTAAACACGAGACGCCTTCTCATTATACCTCGCGTGAGGCGAGTCAAAAACTGTGCATTGCTTTGTTTTTCTGCTTTGCCTCGAAATAAGTTTTCTCTCTTCGTTTTTTTTTTTTCGAAAGTATTTTTACCATTTTATAAAGCGAAGGAAATACATCTTTTTCTCTCTTTTTTACCAATCTTTCATCTTGCCAATCATTTTCTTGAAAACAAAGCTCATATTTATTCATACGGCGTTGTAATTTCTTTGAGATTATTTGAACCAAAAAAACAATGATAGATGGAGATGAGTAAAAATATTTTTTTGATAATATTCGTATTGATTGTACGTTTAATTAAACAACGGTACTGTTTATGAAATTTATGTCTTAAACTCAACATAATTAAATTTAAATATTTAGTAGATGTGATGCGAGTTAAACACAATGCATTGATTTATTTTTTGCAATTTTTGTAATAAACTGACCTTTTAAGTATCTTTTCACTGAACCTCTTAGTATTTTAAAAGGAGAATAAATGCATCAAATGCATCAAATTAAGATAGTAAGAATTTTCTTCTAAAAACTTAGCACATTCGGGTTCTAAACTGAAAATCCGCTGAATCCGCTGAAGTTAAAATGTTTCCAATCTGGAAAGGGGATGACAATTTATGCGACAAAAAAAAATTGATTTTAGGAAGAGTATTAAAGATGAGAACCTATAATATACCACTCTTGGTGGAGAAAGAAGATTGAAGATGAGAATCTATATCTCTCATGTGGATTTGGTTAGGTTTGTCACTCTATTGCCATTTTTTAATGCGAATCAATGTTTAACAATGCGATATCAACACTTGACAGTCAATATTAATTAATCGACTTAATTTCCAATCAACTTTATATCCCGATTCGACTTTAAACAATGACGTATCGACCCTTGAGTGAATTATCAATTAATCAACTTAATTTTCAATCAAACCTTAATTCTGAACCGACATTTAACAATGCTATATCGACCCATGAGAGTCAATTATCAATTAATCAACTTCACTTTCAATCAACCCTTAATCCCGAATCGATATTTAACTATGCTATATCGACCCTTGAGAGTCGATATCAATTACTTCGGAAACCACATAATCTACACCCTCTAGACTTATATTCTTCTGTTTAATCAATATTCTTATGCAAATATAATAAAATTTTTAGTATAATATTAATAATTTTTAGTATAGAAAGATAAAAAAGATTACAAAACACGAAACGAGCTTTCTATTTATTCATGGAGTGTTTGTTAGGATCCGCCTTAAGATATCGCAAAACAATTCAATGAAGACCTTCGTTGATGCAGACCCGGAAGAAAGGAAGAAAACGCGGATCAATTCCGTTCGGTAAACACGAGACGCGCTTCTCATTATGCCTCGCGTGAGGCAAATCGAAAAACTATGGCATTGCTTTGTTTTTCTGCTTTTCCCCCAAATAAGTTTTTCTCTCTTCGTTCCTTTGTTTTTTCTGAAAGTATTTTTATCATTTTATAAAGCGAAGGCATACATCTTCTTATCTTTTTTTTTTTTTTTTTACCAAACTTTCATCTTGGCAATCTTATTTCTTGAAAACAAAACTTATATTTATTCGTACGGAGTTGGAATTTCTTTGAGATTATTTGCACCAAAAAAAAAAAAATGATTGATGGAGATGAGTGAAAAATATTTTTTTGATAATATTAATAATAATTGAATGCTTTGTTAAGCAACATTGAATGTTTATAACATTTATATCTTAAACTGACCATGACTAAACTTAAATATTGAGCGTATAATTGCATTAAGCGTGATTCAAGTTAAACACAATCCATTGCTTTATTTTCTGCTGTTCATGCAATGAATTACTTTCTCATTTTCCTTTTACTGAACATCTTAGTATTTTAAGAGTGGAAAAAATAAATCTTTTCTTTTACATTTGTTAATTTTCCATATTCAAAGTAAGATAGTAAAATTTTTCTTCTCCGAAAATAGCACGTTCAGCCTCTGAACTGAAAGAGCTTAATTCGCTGAAGTTAAAATGTATCTCCTCAGGAAAGGAGATAATAACTATTTGGGCCATAAATTCGATTTTAGTAAGAGGATTAAAGATGAGAACCTACAATATACCAGTCTTGGGGGAGATATAGGAAACTTATTTAGGCTATAAATAGAAGATTAAAGATGAGAATCTATAATATACCACTCTTAGGGCAGACAGAGAATTTGTGCCTCACAACAGTAAGCAGATATATAATACATCAGACTTGATATATTGCGTAATGAATATGATTTTCGCCCTATTTATAATTAGTTTAATTATATAGGACAAAATATGTGAAAGTTCTGCATTTCGTGTTGAAAAAGAACTAAATACTTGACCAAAAATGCTTAATTTCAATCCTCATTAGTATAGTCTGAATTTTTTTCAATTTTTTTCGATGACATCTTTTTTCCTAAAAGTCCATCAGCTTTTTGATACTTTTTCATAAACTTCATTTAGTGTTGCATTGGGAAAAAATCTAAGTTTCCTTTCAACGCTTTTCTTCAAGTTAATCTAGGTCCTGCAAAATGATCCTATAAACTGATATCTATAGGAGGAAACTCGTAAGAATAGGTGAGCAAAACATCTTAATCCAGTCAAATATTTCTATGCGATTCTTACTCATTCTTGCTTTTATTAGGCTGTAGAGTGAATAGTTTTTTACTATTAAAAAAAGTTACCTCAATTAAAATTTTATATTGAGAGTACATACTCTCCAATATAAAATTTTAATTGAGGTAACTTTTCCTCTTTTTGTTTCGCTGCTTTTAACTCATCAAAAAAACCTTTTTACAATAAATGATAAAATAATGTAATGAAATTTTATAATCTATGTAATGCATATATTATAAAAAAAAACTTTAAGACAACAGTTTAACAGAAAATGAGAAAAATGAACACGAATTCTTGAAAAATAAAAACAAGCCTTGAGAAAAAGGGTTTAAGTCAATCTCAAGAAAATGCATATGAAAGTTCTGAAATTAATGGTTAAATCTTAAAAAAAAAATATATTAAGGATTCGAAATGTTTCTTAACTGCAACGAAAAGAACATATTTATTAATAAAAAAATAAATGTTAACAAAAAAAGATCCGAAAATCAACAAAATAAAAAAAAAATCAATTATATAACCATGAAGAAAGCTTTATCAAGAAATACGTATCCTCAAGTTGTTATTTCTACCCACAAAGTAACTGGATCCCTAATAAAACAGAAAAGAGCGAGATATAGAGAGGAGATAGAATCGATAAAAATGAAAAACACAAATTAAGAATCAAAACTTGATAGGGATGAAGGACAAAAGCCACAAAATTAAGTAATTACTTAAAATTTAAGTAATTATTAATTGAAAAGTATTGTTAATTAATAAATTAATAATTAAATATTTAAACACAAATTATGTAAAACAGAGCTATAAAAAGCATTCGATTTAAAAGCCTCTATGAATTCGCAATTTAATCATAACAAAATAGAGAATTGCAAAAGTTAGATATTATATAGTATCAAGTCCCACAATTATCGTAATTATTTTTTTTAATGTCACATTGCCATGATATATTTATTTAGATATAACCAATACAAATTTAGAAATGCTATTAAAGTTATCTCGCTACAAAAGACAACCAATAGATACATCGCAGATTGTTTTACGCTTGCATTAGCTGAGTTATTGGAGCATAAACTAATAATGAAACAGACTAATTAAAAGGATATTTTACCTTTCATTATTAATAAAGGCTAATTATAAATAGTAGTAAAGGTCTTCGAGAAATATTATTACCATTACGAGTAATATTATGTTCCATACCATGACTATTAATAACTAAAATTATATAAATGGTATCTCTTTTAATATAAGGGTAATGCAATTATTTTCAGTTGGAAATTATTGATCTTTTCTAATAATATTATGCGCTAAAATAAAGAGTTTTAAAACTTTAATTTAATTTTGAAACAATAATTTTAAATCAAACTTTTTTTTTTTTTTTTTTATAGAAATTATTTCATGACATATGATAAAGGAGGAAATGTTCTGTGGACCAAAAAGATATGGATCACCCGAGGTAGAAGTCTGACTTTTTCCCTGCCTGCTTGCTTTAGCTTTAGATGGACATAATGGAATGTCCTGCATACCTAGGGTGACACTACCAGGAGCCAGGCTGACGACGAACTTCATCCACTCCACCCACTGGCATCCCCTCGCCAAGATGAGGCAACAAAGCAGGACTAGAGGCGGATGAGATTTGAAAGAACATTAGACGAAGTGTTTTCTGAATCTCTTTTATTCTTGGACTTTTTAGAGGTTTATGCAATTGACCTAATAGCTAGATCATATTGGCAATCAGAAGCAACAACATAAATTAAATTTATAAAAGAATTTTTGCTATATGAGTCATATTTTCAACTATGATAACGTTGTCTGAGCTTTATAAGCCTCGGAAAAGTGATATTTATTCTTCCTGAAAGACTTTTAGTGATGATATTTGTAACAGATTCAGCTTTACTCAAGATGGTTCTATTTGGTTACTGTATCGAATAAAGTCCAGAAATTTAATGTTTATACGCTCACATAAAATCACAACTCAACTTTTTTATTTCTAGAGGTAATAATAGCAACGCGCACAGACAATGGATTCTAATCTGAGTCTTTCTGCACGCTAGAAGTACGATACTATACATGACTGCAAATAAAACAATTAATTTAAATTACTTATTTTATTATTGACTACTAAAAACTTTAATTGATAAGGCATTTTTTTTTTTTTTTATTAGCCTCTTTTGCAACATTTTGGCAAATTGATCTTTCGCCAAGGGCTGCGCCATGTTACTCACTTTTGCATTTGGGGGCTCGTGTAACTTGATGGTAAGCCACGAACGCGGAGTAACAATTCTTACGATCCTATAAGGACCGGGACCTTACGGTTTAAAGTGGATTCGAACTACTGCAACACCCATGGGCAAAGCCGGGATATGAACCCGAAACCTGGTACCGAACGCCAGAGCGCTAGCCATTCTGCCATCAGGCCCCAACAGCAACATCTAATCCAGGAATCGGTGTAACCAAACAACGACGAGCCACATTAAAGGGTAAAAAATGCATCTTCTTTTTCTCTTGTCCTTGCGTCACAAAGATATGGAGCACCCAAAGGGAGAAGTCAGACTTTACTTCACCCAGTTATACCCCCGAGCACTGAAGTACCCATTTTAGGCGCCTTTTACGACATGCATGAGTTACAGTGGAGCTATTCTAACTCAGAGCCACACGGAAAGAATTATTTTTTAAAATTATATTTCAATTATATAAATTTACTCTTACTATAGTGGTAATGAGCACAGCTAGCGTGCGGGAAGGGCTTGGTTTATATCCACTGCGACATCCATTATAGTCACTGCTTTCATAATCGAAGTAATTCAATGGCGATTTGGACAATAAGCGTAAAAGAATGTCCAATCAATAATCAAGCTACCTTGTATGTGTTTTTAGGATTTACAATATGCAAAAAGTCTAGCTTAACCTTCCTCCCGGAAAGCAATGTCTTATCCTCATTTCCCGACGGAGGTTTGTTCGTGGTATACTTAAGTGTACCACGAGGTCCACCAGCAGAAAAAAGGGTCCAGTAAAGAAAAAATATATATAAAAATATGTTTCAGTTTTATATTATTCAATGAATAAGTTTTCTGTTTGTTTTGCTCAACTGAAAATATTTTCTTTATAAGAAGAGCTGCTTTAATTATACAATTCGTGTTAAAATGAGTAGTAAAGAATTAAAATCAATAATTAATTTTGGAAGTTACTTACAATTAAAATGACACGAAATGAACCGTAATTTATTAAAACAAATAAATACGCATTGTTTAACTTGACACTATATTTGAAATGAATTTTATTTAGACTGAAAAAAAAAAAAAAAAAAAAAAAAAAAAAACTGATTTTGATTAAAAACATAAATTAATGGATTACATAGGCAAATGGCTTTTAATAAATAAATCAAAATTTCTGGAAGCATTTCTGAATTTAAATTAAACTTGCGTATAATATTCTAAATAAAATACTGAGCGATAAAATTTGATACAATGTCTTTTTTTGTTTCGAGTAAGGAAAATAAGAAACCTGTAAAAAATACATAAACAGAGATTCACTGATCTCGCATTTTGTGAAAGAACTGACATCAACATGTTATCAATGTAGATAATAATGTCTCAACATGTCTGAGCATCAATAAAATACAAAGTGTTATCCTGCTGAAAATCTGGTATAGTGATAGTTTCCAATTTTCTTCCTTAACCTTATTACATAGCTTCGAAACGTACGTGACAGGAAAACATATATATAGATCGATATTCGATTCGCCCACAGAATTCGCGTAACTCAATAATAGATTTGTTAAACAAATTGAAAACTGTAAAATAAGGGTAACTGTATTTTTATACGAGTATTTATGTATGGAATTGAACATATATCCTTGTACATTCGGCTTTGATTAATATAGGTTGTCAGAAAAGTATCTTTAAATTTTTAAAAATTTTTTAAACAGGAGTCAAAGTATGATACATTTTATTCAGCAAAGAAAGTATTGATACATTTTTTTAATGTTTACAATATTGTGTTGTGCCTCGATTGTAATTAATATTCTTAATCTAAAGTAAATAAATATATATATACAACATCAGTAATTATCATCAGAGATTAATTAGCAATTAATTAATCGCTTAATTAGAACTAATAACGCACTATTAGTCGAACAGAACGCAATGAATCTTGGTATTTTTATATGTTTTGGGAGAATTTATTCGGACTTTATTTAATTCAGATTTGCTAACACACTGACGAACTAAAACACTGACGAACTAAAAGATAGAATAGCTGAAATCAACGATACTACTTTATTCTCCATTATGTGCCAGAACAAGATTAGATAAATCTTAGTTACAGCTACGGTGTGTGAGACTAATAGTGACCGATGACTGCAGTTCGCCTTTATTACGAATCGGGTCTGTGAAAATGTTTCTGTCACGTTAAATGTTTTATGTAATTCAATAAAAAGGACCAAAAGTATATCTTTCGTACGAAGAATGGTGCATTCATTGAATTCTTGTAAACATTATTCAATTATATGTTTTCTTCTAACTTAACTTACAGAATGTCCATAAATTACTTAATCAGTTTTGAGATAATGCGAAAGATTATAAAAGCTTGTAATGTTAAGTTTATTGAAAAAGAGACCTGTGAATTAATAAAAAGTTTTATGTAAAAACTCTATGTAGATCATTTATACTATTCTCAATTTGACGTTTACAGTTTCTAATTATTTAGGCATTAGGCAAGAAAGTGTTTTGAGTTAATGCAGTACCTTGGTGACGCAGGATTTTAAGCTCCTATCTGAAGAGGAAGAATATTGCAAGAGATAGAAAGATGGTTGCAGAGACATGAAAATAGACATGGAGGTCTATGGGGTAAATGAAAAGACATCAGTGACGATGAGAACCTAAATCAAGGGTACAAACATAACAGTACAGACGTACAACCAAAACAAAATAAAAAAAATAATCATCACAAAAAGGAAAAATATTAAAAAGTGGGGATTAGCAATGAAAAAAAAAATTAATTAGAGATATTTTCTAAGAAGTGTAGAATAATTTGAAGTTTTTCCATAAGATCATTACAATTCAATATTTTAGAGTAAATATTGTCTAATACTCCAAGAGGGTAGAAAATGTTGATAATTTCTTTGAGAACATAAATTGCTTTTTATTTCTTTGATCTTGAGAAATATTGAAAATATTATTATTAGAGTAAGCAGAATTAATAAGCGGCATGAACTGAAAACTCGCTATTGGGGCCAATGATGGAGTATGATGCGAGACATTAATTGGCACAACATTAGCAAAACGATAAGTTATTACTTCTTAATTTTTTCGAAGTAAAAATCTAAAAGGAGGGTTAGATTCTTGTTAATTTGCTGCAGACCTTTGTGATATATAAGGAAGCCGTTCCAAGAGGCAAGGTGGCCTGTATCACCAAAAAGTTGAACACTTTGATAAATATTTTGCCATTATAGAAGAAAAAAAACTAGCAAATAGAAGAGAAACATGTAATAATACACACAGAAGAAGGAAAACAAGAAGAATAGAAGAAAAACACAGTTAAAGCACATGCAATCGGTGTGTAAAACTTTAAAAGAAAAGACAATTTTTTTTTTTCATGATTCTATAACATCAAATAAAACACACGCATTCTATTTAAATGCAAAAAAAGGCGTAATCAAAAGAGTAATGTTGGTAAAAATTTTGTCTTAGCTAAGAGGGAGAACAAACAAACAGATGTTTCTTAAGATATAATTCCTTAATTTGCAACGGTTGCTTGATACCGTTTATCCAGGCAATACCAAAGCTATTCAACAATTGTTAGGGCGTGAGAGTCCATTTCCTCAATGCGCATTGGTGTCAGCTGGGCGTTCTTCAGGCGAATATAATCACACCGAAAAGCTCTTCAAAAAGCATTTTATTAATGTCCTAAGGAGGTTTAAATGAGAATTCAGGTCTTTTCCATTCTAGCGATTGTTTTACTTTCTTAGAATTGTTTTCAATTCTTTTTTTTTTTTTTTTTTTTTTTTCATTTCCACAGCATGAATTCGGATGCAGCCGTGAGCATCGTCCGTGAAAAACTAAGTCTGCATCTGTGGCCCATTGGGAAACTCAGTCTGTTCCAATGACACGAATATGAAGATAACTGGCTAATAATATATATACCTGTTAACTGTATATCCGGCGAAAGTTTGAGCCAGTTCATCACAACGCCTTTTCCAGACAGATACACCGGAATACGCAATGTTCTTTTCCCCCGATGCTATTACCATAACCTCTAGCACTTTCCATATGGGCCTGAATGGCCGTGTGTCTAGCGCTCTGGCGCTCGGTGCCACAGGTTTCGGTTCGAGTCTCGGCGGTGCCATGGGTGTTTGTAGTGGTTCGAAATCCACTTAAGCCGTAGCATCCGGTCACTTATGACTGTAAGAGTGTCACGGAGCAGAAGTCAGACAGAAGAAGTCAGAACAGTCTGCGGGTGCTCCGTCAGAACAGAAGCTGCATCCCTCTTCCTCCTTCCGTGAGGGACAGGATAACAACAACAACAACTTTCCATATAAAATTAGCACTGAAGCTCTTGTAACACAGAGACAACCAAAAGTGGATGCCTCACAGTTGATGAGATGTCTAGTTTTTGTGTTCCTTACTCTACTTAAACTGTGCTGCTGATGAAAAAGGCTTTAATAGCATTCAGGCAGCAATAGAACTCTACAAGAATAGGATGATCTGTATAGAATTCTGCAGCATTCAGGAAGGCGGGCAAATTGGTGACCTTTACGAAGATGTCTGGTAACAAGAGAACCTTTGTTGCTCCATAATTGCTGAAGACGAGCTGCAATGTTGCCATCTAATAGTTAATCGATCTCTTTTTCTCCTTTAGGTTGATTCATCCATTCACTTTGTTTCATGCCGGAACACGAGCTTATCATATCACAAAATTATTATTTATCCAAGTAATAAACCTATCTGAATAAAACGAAACTGTATGGCTTTCCGTGAATAGAAAAAAATAGTTATTAGTTCCATTTATATCTTACAAGCCTTTTATTCGCATAATATTTAAATGAGTAGCACAATAAGTATTATTAGGTGAAAATATCACTGAAGAACATATTTGTTCAGGATGGTGATAACAATATCGGAGAAAATTCAGCATATTATCATTATATAGTTATATTGTATATATAAATAGTTTATAAATAAGTATAATTTATTTCAATTACTAAAGAAATAGATCCGTTTTATCGCGTTGTTGCCTTCCAAAATTCATTTTATTCAATAAATTTATCATTTTTTTCTTATTTCATTTAAAATATTTTTTAACGCTTCAAAACACATCAATATTATTATATATATATTCTTTATTTTTTGTAGAAGCATCATTAATTTGTTCTTTTTATCTACAATGTTTTTTTACAATATTATGTTTATTATATATAATACACATTATATAAAAATATTTTATACTGAATATCTATATTCTTTGAATACATATGGGATTCGGAATAGATATTTTATCCGTTAGATGGTGCTTGATTTAAAGTAATTAAATTACTGTTTAATTATTAATGAGTTTTCGCATATGCGAAATATTAACATCAACTACTTTGCAAAATAATTGATTTAGATTAAAACGATATAATAATATCTTGAATTTTTTTACTACATGTGGTACATAATAACAAGTTTTCTTTTCTAAAATAAAAAAAAAAAAAAAAAAAAAACGTGGTGTGCTTTTCTTCTTTTGATTTAAGAACTACATAACTGAATTTCATTTAATTAACTTTCAATTTTATTTAAATGAATTTAACACAGTTTTTAATCAATACATAGTTAAAAATTAAATATAGTACGTAGTAATATAGATAATATTAGTTTTCTATAGTTAAGAGGTTTATACATTAGTTATGTAAGATAACATTAATTATATATATTCTAATGTTTTAACTTATTAAAAATTAATTTTTTAATAATATTAGGAAGAAAGCTTATAAATAATTGAATCATATAGAGCGTTTGTTCCTCTTTTTTAATTACTTTGTTTGTCTCAACTGTTAATACAAATAACGCTTGATATATGAATCAATACTGATATACAAATACGGAAATTTAGATTTATAAACAATTTACAATATTATTAATTAAGAATTTTAATTTTTTAAATGTCTTTTGTATTAACGAAAACGTAATTAAAAATATAAAATAAAATTATGTGTTAACGAAAAAGATTTACTTTTAAATAACTGATAACTGGATTTCTAATTATATAAGACATATTTGGAGATTATTACTTATAGTAATTTTTATTTTATACTTATTCTCCTGACATCTATTACCAAGTTAAGATAGCTTGTTATTTACGCAAGAAAGTTAAAAACTATATTCACCTTTTTTTTTTTTTTTGTAATTTAAAAACTTTGTCACTTTGTAGTCTCATTTTTTTTTGTGAATCTATTGTATTTTTTCTGGTGCAAACCCAAATATCACGAAAGATTAGGCTATTATTTAAAAAAAATGAACTTGAATTTTTGATTAGACATTCAGACAAAACTGAATTGGCAAAATAATTTTATTACTTCCCGTTCCGAAATAATATCTTTATTATTTGTTTTTTGAAAATACCTTTCTATTTATTTTTTTTTATTTCATGAAAGATCAATATTTGTTTCTAATTTTGCATTTATAATTAAAACTTTCTCCCGTCGGAACTTATCATGCCTAATGGTTATTAAGACTTGCTCTTATAAAAAACATATATGAAATGGTAAACATTAAATCACATCAAATGTTAAACATTAAATCTAAAGAAAAATATCTAAAATTCATAATACTAAGTAATTAAAACATCTTTTTACTTATGCATCACAAAGAATATCATAAAGAATAGGCTTAAGAATTCAATACAATTTATATTAAAAAAATATAATCATTTTATTTAAAGCCGGAACAACAATAGATAGTGTCTGTTTTTGTATACTAATGACAGTTAGTACTAAATAATTAACCCCCTGGCACTATAGTTCATGTTAGACAGGCTATCTGCCTACGAAATAGGAGATGCTCTCTTTTTTACTGGGTAGGGCTATCAGCCCTAGACCCAACGCTCTACAGTCATATTATACCGGGAACTGCGGCTTAAAATGGATACCGAACAACTACAACATTCATGCCACGGCCGGTACTGAAACCGAAACCAGTCGCACCGAGTGCCAAAGAACTAGACTATCAACATTATACATTGTAAATAAAAAACAATAGAAATGTGATTGTAAATAAACAATCCTGAGAAACATTGTTTTCAAAATGAGTAAATTCCATTCCATATTTCTTAAAAAATGTATCTATTGAAACTACAAAAATAAAATAAAAAAATTTTTGTGATTGTTTAGAAATTTTTTTTTGTTTTTAATTTTTTATGTGATTAAATTTAGGATGAGTATACGATAATAATTAAGAGGCCTTCTAGCTGAGTGACTAGCTCTCTGACGCTCTGTTCCACAAGGTTCGAGACCCGTTGGATGTTTGTAGTGGTTCGATATCCACTTTAAACTGTAGATCCCGGTTCAATATGACTGTAAAGCGTTGGACGTAGGGATGATAATTCTACCCCGTAAAAAGAAAAACATCTCCTGTCTCGAAATCTGCCAGTAGGCAGATGGCCTTGACCCACCACAAAGACTGTTGCGAAGATGAAGAAGATACGATAATAATTCTGTAATCTTCATTTATGTATTTTCATTAGCACATTTATTAAATCATATTTTATAAGTATAGTTAGTCATATTATATAAGCATAAGAAAATTTATTAATTATTAATTATTCATTAATTATATTATTATTATTTATGACCCGAATGGCAGAGTGACTAGCGCTCTGGTGATAGGTGCCACAGGTTTCGGATTCGAGTCCCAGCGGTGCCATAGATGTTTGTAGTGGTTCGAATCCCTTAAACCGTAGGTTCCAGTCTAATAGGACTGTAGAGCGTTTGGCGTAGGGCTGACAACCCTATCCAGTAAAAAGAATCCCTCTAGTCCAGAAATCTGAAAGTCTAGAAAATCCCTAGAAATCTGTCAGAAGGCAGACGGCTTGGCCCACCATGGGGCTGTTGCACCACTGATGATGATGATTATTTGTTAATTATTATTGTTATTATTATTTATTATTTATAGAAAAAAGCGTTTGTTAGTTTAAATTGTGTTCAGTATGCATTAATTGCACTGCAATCTATGACATAGTGAACACAATCTATACTAACACTTGCCAACGCTGCTAGCAAATTCAATGAAATGTTTCGAATTTATTGTTTCTGAAATAATAAACAATAAATACAAAGATAAAAACTTATTAAAAAAAGAATAAAATCAAGTAAATTTTATTGATAGATTAAAATTCTTTTTTTTTTTTATCAATCGAATACAGAAAAAACAATCATACTTTAGCATCGTAGGTTGTTTACAAGCCTTAAGCTTACGGTATTGTTATCGATTTTTCCCCTTCCTCTAAAACGGCAAGGAAGATAAGGCACAAAGTGAGGATCTCCACATCTGCGCCACCCTCTCCTGCATTCGATTCTTCCCCCACCCCCATCCCCTTCGAACACTTGATCTTTTATCGTCTGCTCACCCTTCTTCGACAAACGCCTCCCCTAAATTCAGCGGATGCAACGATTTCCGTACAGTCATTCAGTTTTTCAATTGGAAAACTTCTCTTTAACCTCTTCTATCCGTTAGAATCAATTGCTCACAAATCTTTGGGAATCACGCGTAGAATGGGGATTTTTCGGTTTTCGTTTTCCCTAAAGAAAATCCCTATTCTAGTAAAGCGCGTATTGAGAGAGATCAAATCCATGTGCTATGATCGTTTCAATTTATTATCGCCGCCATGTATTATAGCCAATAATACGATTAAATAAGTTATAACTAACAATATGGTATTAGTGAATGATATACTAATAATCTATCACTAATCTACTATTAGTATATCATTCACTAATAATTATTAGTTTAATAATATATCACTGACTAATTTCTCAACTAAATTATTTTAGGAAATTTATTTCTTTAATTGCTATGAGTGTCTATAAATAAATATATTTTATTTTATTTATAATTATGATACTAATTTTTGATTTAACCTTTTGTTAATTATAGTATATTATTTTTTTGAAAGGAAGTTTACACAATTTACAAAAACTATGGAATATATGACATAGCTATTGAAAATGAAAATCTTATAAATTTTTAGAAAACAAGTATGCAATGAATAAGTAAATATCTAATGAATGTTTATAAATAAATATATTTGATATTAATGATGTTTATTTGATTTAACCTAGTGCTATAGCATATTATTTTTGAAAGAAAGTTTATGTTATATATTCTATAATTTACAACTATAGAATAAATAACATTGTTATCTAAATGAAAATTAAATAATTTTTAAGTAAATATGCGATGGATGTTTATAAATAAATATATTTTATTTTATTTACATTTATGATGTCTATTTGATTTAACTTATTGTTAATTATAGTATATTATTTTTATAAAAAGTTTACATTATTTACAAAAATTATCAATATGACATAGCTATAGAAATGAAAATCAAATAATTTTTTTAAAATAAAATATATTTTTAGGTATCATATTTTTATTCGATTTCTTTCCTGTTAACTATTTATCTTTAAAATAAAATTTATTCTTTGAAAATAATGAATTTTCATTGTTTGATGAAATTCAAATTGATGGAATCTTTATTGTTTGATGAATAAATGAATAAATAAATTTTTTAGGAAGTTATTTTTAAATTTCTGTTGAATAAAAAAAATTAATTATGAAGCATTTGGTTTTGGTTTTCAAATTGTAAGCATTTTGACATGAAGTTCCTTGCTTCACCTTGGCAGGCATCAGGGCAAATTCAGCTTTAGCCTATATTATAAAAATAAAATAAATAAATTTAGTTATTTTTAAAGGATTTAATATTTTGGTTTTGGACTTGTTGCCCTGCATCTAGACACATTTTGCGCTATACTTTAGGCCAAACAACCTTAAGAGTGTCATTTGCAAATTTTGTTCATTCCTTGATAAGTCGAACAAATTGATTTTCCGATTTATGATTTTATCGTGCCAACTCAAGACGAGCATAACACGGAAAACCCAGGATAAGCTTCACTTGACAATTTTAGAGTCAAGCTTCGTCATTCAAAAAATCAATTCTTAGCGATAAAAATATCTCGTCAACTTCAGCAAACTTATTGCCAAGATTGCCAATTATCGCCAATTTAAACATATGTTACTTTTTTCGCTTTCGCCAAGGGTTTGGTTTGTTGCTCTACGGTCATTACACTTTGGGCTAAACAGATGGGGACCTACAGTTTAACGTGGATTCCGAACGACTAATAAACATCCATGCCACCACCAGGAAGGGAACCTGAACCCCAGGGTACCAAAGTGCTAGCCACTTGGCCACCATCTTTGCATATTGAGTTAGCATGTTTATACATACACAAAAAAATATCACATAGAATTGGTCTGGAACAAAATTAAAAATTTAAAGAATGTAAATATAAAATTAAATAAATATTTTTAGTAAATTAAAAATAAGTAGTAAAAAGTAGTTAAAAATAAGTAAATAATAATAAGATAATTCAATAGTAAAAAGATTTTCAATATTAAAATAATTAAATAGAAAACGAAGTTAAATTAAGACTTATCTTAAAATATCGTTAAGTTAAATTTCTCTTCCAAAAACTATTTTAAAATGAATTTTTAAGTACGATTAGGAGTCCAAATGAAACTAAAATTAAAAATCAATTTTGTTCCTCTCAACTAGAAAAAGAAAGTAATCGAATTTCAAAATATTTTTGTTAACTATATTCAAAATGACATCTTAATTCTAGTTCATCGAAAATGTATTTCAAATAAAATTGTTATTAATTTGTAAAAGTTTTTCCATAAAAATACGATTTAAAATGATTTCATTTGTTTTCGTTAATAATTAACATTTGAGAAATGCCTTTTTGCAGAAAACATGTTTTAATGTTTAAAACTTCGTATGATTTCAATTGCATTTAAAATATCTTTTATAAACTAAATTTTCCTTGAAATCGATATTTGAATGAAAAAAAAAACATTAAACAATATCTTAAATATGAATAAGAAAAATTCAATATCTCTCCTTGTTAATTGAAGTATGTTATATATTTTATATCTTCAACGAAATATGTCTTGAAAAAAAAAAAAACCAATTACAAAAATAAAATTAATTTTCAATAAATATTTTTTATGCATATTTTTTAAGTGGCTCTTACATTCACTTTTTAATTAAAAATATTAATACTATTATGTCTTCACTAAATTCGTATTTTTCATGGTTATTTGAAATTTTCCACTTTGTATGTAAATGAAACATTAAACTTTTTCTGAATATATATTAGTTTCCTTGGTGCAGAAATATTGGAACATTTTTATTAATATCCTAAAATTAAATTAATCGTTATTTTAAAAGACGAGGTTTTGCATCGCCTATTTCGTTTAAATTGAGGATTTCTTGTTATTTTTTATAAAGATACGTAATTGTAAATACGTATTTAATACCGGATGGTAGGGAAATATATGACCTAATTCTAAAGTGTGGTAAGGTAAGGGTCTCAGTCTGCAAGTTTATAAGCAATAAATATTTATATATTTTAATTACAGTAAAAGTTAGGGCCTATCTATGTGTGTGGTCTTTATTCAGTGTTATTTCGTGGTTAAAACAATTGTTTTTCATTAAATGATGATTCCAAACTTTTAATTGTCAAAGCTTTTAGTTTTTTATTAACTTTAACATTATTTATTGACTGTTAACTTTTAGATATTTATTAAAATTTGCTAAGACACTATGGCACACTACGTATTTGCTATGGCACAGCTACAACACATAACACACAATTATATAACAAATATTTAAAGAATCATCTTAAAACAGTTCGTTTTACCCAGTCCGTTCTTTTGTACCCTCCGTACTGCCTGGAACTCTTGTACACTCCGTGCTGAAACTCTTCACTCGACTCTGCACACTCGCTTTTCTCTTTCTCCCTCACCCAGTATCGGTTCCAAAATCTAACGGATGAAAAAGTCCAAAGTCTAACATAAGGATAAACTCTGAACTTTTCCCCGTCTGCCTTTATAATATGTTATGCGAATGCATGTTGGATCATTATAACTAATAATAAAATTACGGAAGAATGTATACAAACGTATAGTTAGAGCAAATCTAATAATTAAAATGAATTAAAAGTATGCAGCATATTGTAATGCCTTAGATCAGCTATTAATCATCTATTTAACAGTCTATTAGACAAATATGGACTATATATTATGTTACGCACTTTAAAAACAATAAAACATTAAACAAAATAAAAATAAAGAATATGATTTATGAATGGTTGTATAATATGAATTTGGTGGCTTTATGGATGAGATTTTATAAGTGGTTGTATGATATGAAGAGTGAATTTAGTTTAATGTTTGTAAATTCCATAACTTACATTACAAATTTTTAATGTCAAAAGAATTTATTTACACATATTCTCAATGATAATTTATATTTGAAGGTGTTAGAACAAACCGATATTTCTTATGAACATCGGATTTCACTTATACCAAGTAAATTGCACCGATTAGTGAAGAGTGAAAACATCGCTATCCGTGAGGACCTTTTATTATATTCATAGATCTAGATAGGCATAATCCATAGGGATGACCGAAAGTTTCTCAGGTCTATTCCAGATATGATCACAATAAATCGGACCGCAAAATCATTCATTGAAGGGTATGAGATTCATACTTCCAGAATCGCTGCAGATGGTGTTCATTCAGTGTTCAAATTACCATAGAACAATATGAACGTTAATTAGCGTGAAGTGCATCTTGGTAAGCACTACATGTGTTTCAATTGAGCTAAACCAGTGGTTAAAAACGAATAGTAGGAGTGCAATGCATTTGGTAAAAAAAATATAAATATTTTTCACTTACCAAAGACATTTTTGAGACATTTCATTATTCAATTGTAATCGAAAATAGAGAGCAAATTAAATAATACGATTTTAGCTGTACTTCAAAAGCGCGATGCTCTGTTACAAGAGAGAGGACTGGTTAGAAAAGCTTGATTGACAGTGCATTGAGCTCCTTAACAAAACAAAAACCTGACTGGAAGATCTTTCATATAAATGTCAGGGATAGACACCTTAAAGCTTCGATGTCAGCGATACGCTCTTGTTAAATTTTAATGTATCTCTGTTGTATAGATTGAAAGGAAGACATTTTTTTCTTATCGAGCACTGGTTATGAATACAGATGTCGCTTGGTTTCCTGAATTCTCCAGAAGGATGTTATCTCATAGAATGTTCGATGTCGCCAGATTTCCTAGATTTTCACGGCATGATAGAAAAAGAGAGAGTTATTAATAAAGTGTTCATATAATATAACAGATACTATAGCTCTACAGGATGGACAGCCCTTGGATTTCCCATCTACTTATATCCGCTTGTTCTTTTATATTCATTCCTGTCTCCAAACATCAGATAACAAATGACAAAAGGATTTATTTTAATTTTCCAGAGGGAAGTCCTTCGGATCTCACCTGGTTTCCCCAAATTCCTCAATTCCCCAAAGTACTCCAGTGTATAGATTCAACGAAAGACATTTGCTATCGAGCATTGGTTATGAATACATATGTCACTAGAATTCTTCAGAACGGTGTCATCCTGTATGATGTTTGATGACGCCTGACTTTCTGGAATTTCAGAGCGTGATAGAGATAGAGAAAGAGAAAGTAATATAATGTTCATATAATCTCTATAATATGACTCTGTAGGTTGGACAGCGTTTGGATTAGGCTAGTTGAAAAGTAGTGGAAATGAGGACGATAAATTTATATTATATATATATATATATATATATATATCGAAATATTTACACAGTTGCTGTTTAACAGCAATATAGATTAAAATTGACATGCGTTAAAGTTTTAAACTTTTCCATCTGATCACGGCGATCTGATCCTCACTTACGGCCTCTTTTTCTTTCATATATTCCTCCCTCTCTCCAAATACCGAATATCAAATGACACCAAGATAGTTTTAATTCTCCAGAGAAAGTCTTCGGGTCTTACAGGATATAGGATGTCATCCGGTTTTCCCAAATTCTTCAGTAATAGCACATCTAATTGGATGTTCTATTGTGCCTGGTTTCCTGGAATTTCAAATTGTGACAAAGAGAGAGAGGAGATTCCATAAAATCTAACAGACGTTATAAATTTGTAGTCGAACAAACCTTTCGTTGGACTCTAAAAGAAGAGGGAATCGATTGCCCACTAGACTGACAAGCCAGATGTTCTTCTTGAAAGTGTACTTTTCAAATTGGAATAGGAAATGTGGAGTGGGAAATATTCAATATATTAGGCAATGTGAAAGATGGAAAATGCTGAAACTGTTACTAATTTGTCATTCTAGTGGTGAAGAATTTCAGACCAAAATGCCGAGCACTCAAAATAAGCATCGAGTCCAAATTGACTGACCAGCCTGACTTTCTGGCATTTCAGAGCGTCATAGAGAATAGAGAATGCAATATAGTGTTGATATAGTCGACACTATAACTTGGATAACTATTGGATTAGATTCATTGAGAAGTGGAGGAAATGATGACGATAAATCAAAATTATATATATCGAAATATTTACATAGTTGCTGTTTAATAGCAATATAGTTCAAAATTGACTGAAGTTAAAGTTTTAAACTTTTCCATCTGATCACCATCTACTTATGGTCTCTTGTTCTTTTATATTCCCTCTCTCCAAGCATCGGATATAAAATGACACCAGGAGTTTTTATTTTCCAGAGGGAGATACGGAATGTCGGTGTCATCCAGTTTCCCCAAAGTCCTCAGTAGGAGTTCATCTCATTAGATGTTCTTTTGCGTCTAGTTTCCTGGAATTTCAGAACGTGACTGGGAGAGAAAAAGAGGATGGAATGGAAATAAAATCGAGACAAAAAAAAATAAAAAAGAGTGAGGTTAAATGGAAATAAAATCTCAAAATTTGTTACAGACTTTACAAATTTGTAGCCAAACAATCCTTTGGTTGGATTCAATAAAAATGGGAAGGGGATTGCACACCAGATAGACAAGCCATATGTCTCTTGAAAGTGCCTTATACAAGTTGGAGTGGCAAAATGGAGTAATATAATAGGCAATGTGCACGATGGATAATACTGAAATTGTTACTAATCTGTCATTCTAGAAGTGAAGGGTTTCAAACCAAAGTGCCGAGCATTCAAAATAAGCATCAAGTCCGAATTGACTGACGAGTATTATAATAGGTAAAATATCACTATAAATATTTCTGTACTATTTTTTTCTGTTTTTAGTTGTATGTCATCGAAGATAAATGGACTCTAATTAAAATTTATTTGAAAAATAAATTTTTATCCCACATAAGAAAATATATATAGGCACTTTAAATTTACGACCAATCAATTTAATCCTTAATTTAATTAATTTAATGTATTTTGTTATTTTTAAACAGCTAAGAACTGACTATCGAATTTTTATGATTTTTTTTATATACTGTAAACATAAAACAAGATATCAAACAGATACACCCCTATGCTCTTCCTTTACAACAAACTCAACAAAACACTACTTTGATTTTTATACTGCCTTTACAACCTCTCTAACCATTGAAAGTACCTGTTGTTGCTTTAAAGTTAATAACTAAAGTTTTAAAAAGCAATTTGGAGAAGCCTTTTAGTATAAACTTGGAAACTTTCAATAGAGAAATGTAGACACTTTAGTTGCGAGAAAGAAAATCTATAGATGATTTCGAAGGGAACTAATCTACGAATAGTGTCGTAATCAGGATCAAAAAAGAATATCTGCAGGAGTTTTAAAAATCGGTGAAGTTTTGAAGAAAAGTTGTAAAAGTTATTTTCAGAACTTTGAAAAGTTTATACTGACGTTGTAAAATATTTTCCTAGCAGATAGCTGTAAAACTTTTTAGTTAAATATAAAAAAAAAAAGTTCAGAAAAATGAAAAAAAGTTCTTGAAAAAAGAAAAGGTAATTCCTAATCTTTGTAGGTAAAAATGTAGGAAGATGATATTAAGGATTTGTGGCTCATAATTTATTGAAATATATGTACAATAAATTAAAGAATGCATTTTTATAGAACAGAAAGAGTTAAACGTCCTAATCTTTTTGTTATTAAGTTTTTCATCGCATTTCTTAATAAATTTCTTCTTTAAATGGAATTTTCGTTTTGTATCTCAGATTTCTTCATGATCAATTTATGTATGCTTAATTCTTTTTAACATTTATTTGTTTAAGTACGCTTAATGTTTTTTTTTTTTTTTTTTTTTTTTTTTTTTTTTTTGCGTTTACAAGCACATGAGAGAAATCTTCGAAATTTCCAATCAGATACCTTGACTGTCGATACTTTACAGATGTTTTACTATTCCCTCATTTCTGAATGCAGTGTTTGCAATAAATGCTTTGGGGTAATTCAAATGTTACACTTTTGCATTTTAAGTGGTATCTAGACAACAGGTACAAGACAAGTTATAACCAAGTTATAAACCGCTATAATCTTGAAACAATTATAAACTGGTTTGCTTCAGTGTAAACAAGCCCTCGAAGTGAGTCAACTGTCTCGCTCAGCTCCGACTAGGGTTGCTTTTCCCGTATATCAAAGGGATTTTATTTCTCGTTGACGCTATTTTCTTCCGACTGTCACGTCACTAAAACCTTGTAGACGGGACCCTGCTCTTTAAATAGCCATACTTCTCTATTTTCCATGTTTTCATATTGCAAATAAGAGTTTAAGGCCAAGGCACTCTATTATACCCTAAATCGTCGAGTCAGCACAACACTTTAGATTTCAGAAAACTTCACAGTCAAAAATCCATTGGAGTAAGATCGGAGGACTTTGATGGCCACGAAAATTAGAAATGGCGGGAGATAATTCTGTCACCAAACTGTTGTGATAAGTAACGTTTGACTTACAAATGGGGAAGCAATGACTTTACAAACGGGAAAGCAATGACTTTACAAATGGGGAAGCACGATCTTGCATAAACATGGCATGAGTTAAAGAATTTCGCTGTGCGGATATCTGAAGTGCGGATCTAAAGTGCATACATTTAATTTGCAAATTGCATCTGATATCAAAGATGCCCTCATACAGGCGTCAGGTTCAACAGATTCCTCTTGTCATGGTTCAGAGCTAATCACCATTTGCCGCATGCAAAGTGACATCGTGTGTGAAGGAAGTCACGTGTAAATATGTGAAAACGTTAAAATGTTTTTTTTTTTTTTTTCTGTTGCTTCTCTGTCTTTATTGGTTGCTTTCAATTTTTTTCTAAATCTGTTAGTGCCAGGAATTTCGTGCTACGGGTACCGTTCCAAAGCTATGTATGATTTTTCATACATAGAATAAAAAAGTAAAAGAATGAAAATACAAATAGAAAAGTAGGTCTTGTTATTTGAAATATCTGAAATCGCTTCACTAAAATGGATTGTTTTAATGAACATCGATGAAATAAAAGTTTATTCCATTTATGAAACTAAAAGTTTAACAGTCAAACTATAAGTTTAATGAACTAAATGTTTTTAATGAAACTAAAGTTTAATGAACTACATGTTTTAATGAAACTAAAAGTTTAATGAAACTAAAAGTTTAATAAAACTAAAAGTTTAATGAACTAAATGTTTTAATGGCTAGTGCTCCGGGCTTTGAGTGCTCCCGGCGGTGCCATCTATGTTCGTAGTGGTTCGGAATCCACTAACCGTCTGTCCCGTTCTAATATGATCGTAGAACTTTGTGGGGGGTAGTGTGACTCACGTGCGTAGCATATCTTCAAGCTACACTTGCTCCTGGGGAGTGCTAAATGAGTAACAGGGCTAAATGAGTCCTTGCTTATGGCATAAAAGATAACTGTCTCTGTATTGCATTGAAAAAAAAAACACCATTTCTTTAATCCAGTTGTTAGTTTCACTAAACTTCTCAAAAATATTGGTGACTGTTGCACATTTCTCCTCACGATGCTGCAACACATATAAGTCTTTAAGAAATCGATAAAACTGTACTTGTCAAAGCTTTCTTGTGTTCAAAACACAGCATAGATTAATATGATTTCTTATTACGTTATAGTACAGATTTTTTAATAGAATTTATATTGGAATACATCAGCTCCTTTTCATCTTTCAAGTTTGAAGTCATATCTATACAATTTATATACAAATATATATTTTATTTCGGAAAGAAACACTGACGAATAGAATTTTATAACATACTATCATCTATTACAACAACCATCAATAACAATAATCCATATTGCTATTGAACAAAACAAATGTTATTCGCTGCTTTGTTGTTTATTTTATAGTCTTCTTTATTATTTCGAAATTTTATTGAACGAAAAAAGCGATACAATAAAAAGTTATTTTTGTTAGAAACTAACCACACCATATAATACCAGATGAGTTTTAATGTAATAGAATCGCGAAGGCAATAAAACGCAACATGTATACTCAATTTATTATAGTCAATAAGATGTCAAGGTGAAATTAAACTATCTTGTTGATTCCACATGGTTAAAACATTATATTCCTGCAGATATATTCATTTGTCCTTGAAAAGTTAAATACGTAGCAGATGTAACGTTTTCTGAGATAAAATATTGAGAAGCATCCGAGTTTGGAGTGACACTCATTTGGAATAATCCAGGTTTTAATTCCTCTACCCCAGAATTTCTCAACCTGGAGAACATTTACCATTAAGGATATGTAGAGGAATGATTGTGGTTTTTGAAAATATTAGTAATGGCAAAAAATACAAAGAATTATAAATAAAGTAATAGGCGTAAACCTAGTAATTAATTTTTCATTCGTTGTGACTAGCTCCGTTTACCGCCAATCATGTTTGGTGTTTATTCTGTACATTCCTCACTTTTGTTGTTCTTTCCGTTTCTAGTAATTCTTCGAATAGTATCTCGAAGAAATTATTACTATCCAACCAGAAAATGTTTTTTTTTTTTTTTTTGTGTAGAAGGTTAAGTGTGCTGGAGAGGGGGCTTAAGAGAAAAGGGAATTGCAGTATTTTTTTTTTAAAAGGAAGAGTTTTGGCATTTCATTCCCAGGAGGAGGAATGCATATTCTTTTTTAACAAGTACATAATAACAACTCATCAACTAAATTTAACAGCAGACAAGCAGTGTTGTAAGTAGTTATATTAAATTCAATTAGTGTTTTGTGCTAATGATAACAATATGTCACTCAAATCTGATAGCAGATATTCAGTGCCATATATAATGAGACTCATGAAATTAGCGATTAGCGAGCATGAAATTAATGACTTTCACAGGTCGAAAAATTACAGATGGACTATGAACTACACCATGAGTTGCTCCATCGTGATGGGGGATAGACCATGAGAAATGTCTACTCAATGAGAAGTGAAGGAAGCTGACACTCCCTTTTGATTCATTTTCTTAAAGGGAAGTTTTTGTAGAAGAAATGGGAGAGTCCTGCGAATAGTCGACAAGAAGTATCTTTTTCTTTTTTTTCTCTCTAAAGTGACTGAATAGACCGTCGTCTCCGCCTGCTTCCCAAGAGAGCCCCTTGTGGTTTCATGTATCGCGCCATGTGATAGTTAAAGTCTCCGGCCGACCAGGTATGTTAAGTTTGATGTAGACACGAGAACTCTGAAAATCTTTGACCTTGGAGTGAACTGTATTTGTGATTTAATCGTGCATTTTTGATCAAATTTATATTTTTAATTTTCCTGCCTTTGTAAAATAACACAGAGTTCTGTATTTTTATACATTGACAGTGATTGTAAATAAAAATTAAAGTGTTCCCATGATTCTGACAATGACCCTCTTCCTAAAGCCGTTATGGGTATAGTATAGGCCGAGACGTTACAGAGTATTCATTTTTGTTGTTCTAATGCAGCTGGAAATGCAGAGACAGTTAATCTTTATGCCACATACAAGAGCTGCACTACTGTTGCTCATTTAGCACTACCCAGGGGGCATGTGTAGCTTGCAGATACGCTAAGGACGTGAGTAACACCACCCCCATAAGGCTCTACGATCCTATGAGGCTGGGAACTACGGTTTAAAGTGGATTCCGAACCACTACAAACATCATGGCAACAACGGAATTCGAATTCGAAACCTGTGACACCGAGTGCCAGAACGCCACTCTGTCGCTAGCCACTCGGCCATCAGGTCCCCAACATAATGCAGGGGGCCTGATGGCCGGCTAATACATATATTTCAATGTGTACGTCAGATAAAAAAAGATTGGGAAACACTGAGTAAACACATTATAGATACTGTTCTGCTTACAGATTTATTGCTTCCGTTGCCGTACTGATATTAAATCGTTGTTATAGGGTTTCGAATAAAAATTGTGTTTGGTAATCCAACACATTATTTATTAGACTAATCTAAGTTTTATATGGGAAGACAGTTCTACATAACAATGCCGAGCATAATGAGCCTTTAACATCAAATAAAGATCGGTTCAACTTTAGTTCTATTTTTATGAAGTCAAACTATAAAATGCTTTTTTTTTTTTCCGGATGAAAATGGATTTGTTTTTTAAATCCACCCCTTTTCCTAAAACACGGATTTCGGGAAGTTTTCCAGCATTAAAGTTGGAACGAACAGTAAATCTCATGCTCCTCCCGAACAGTTTCCTCGAAGGACATTTTCCGGTCTAAATTTAGAAAAATGTTCCGAATTTTTTATCTTCCTGAACACAGGAAATAACGTCGTATATCCGTGATTTCCATGTTAAATCAGATCAACTGTTGTTCTACTTCGCTTGTTCCCCGGCAAAAGTGCATTTAGAAATTGTTGTTCCGAGTTTTTAAGAATATTTTATACATGCAGAGTTCCAGCTCTTTGATCTATTAAGTGGATATATAAATCTACAATAGAGATACAATGGGATTTATTCAAAAAGAAAAGCTGTTTTCTGTTGTGTTGATTGCATATTGAAGAAAGTACAAATAATATGATAACATACACATAAAAACTAAACATTGTTTATTATGTTGTTAGTTGTGTAAGAAATGTTGCCATACTTTACATGAAGGTTGTGCTTATTAAGATATAGAGCAAACACAATAAGTTCTGTATTTTGGAGATATTACACTCACACCCTTACTTTCTGTCCTCAAATTCAACAGTATGAGATTCTGGTCTGCTGATTTATCATTAACGTTATAGGCATTTAAGAATATTTTATATATTCAGAGTTCACGATCCTTGCTATATTAAGTGGATATAAAAATATACGGTATACAAAACAATGGGATTTATTCAAAGATAAAATATTTTTTTTTTCATTGTGTTGATTAGATATTGAAGGAAGTGCAAATAATATGACGACATATAGAACAAAACAAACTAAATGGATTATTACGTTATGAGTTAGATTCGTTATGGAAGAAGTGTGCCATACTTTACATGAAGGTTGTACTTATTAATATACAGAGGAAACAGCCCAAATTCGGCATTTTGGAGATATTACACCCTCACCATTACTTCCTGTCCTCAAATTCCTCAGCTGAAGATTTTGGTCTTCTGATTTATAATTAACATTATCGCATAGATTTGTCGTATTGCCAATAACGCTACCTTAGCTCTGTAATTGGAAGAAAAATCTACCACAAAAAATATATTCCATTCAATGATTATATTCAAACTAGTATAGAACATACCACCTTAGAGTATTGCTCATAAGTAGCGGCCTGATGGTCAATTGGCTAAAGCTTTGGCAACACATGCTTCAGGATCGAATTCTGGCGTTGGCATGGATATTTGTTATTGGTTCGGAATCCACGTTAAACTGTACGTCCCGATCTATTTAGCCCAAAGTGTGCACAGAATAACCCTAGATCGACAAACCAAACAAATTCGTTGTCAGTAGTGATAATAAATAGTTGTTTACAGGGTTTCGAATCAAAACCTTTGTGTTTGGTATCCAACGACCTATTTATTGGACTCATCTAAGCTCTACATAGGAAAATAATAAAAGTTTCGGTTCTACATAACAATTCAGAGCATAATGCATTATCCTTTAACATCAAATAAAACTCGGTTCAACTTTAGCTCTATTTTATGAAGTCAAACTATAAAAATCTTTTTTTTCGGATGAAAATGGATTCTTTTTTAAATCCACCCCTTTTCCTAAAACACGGATTTTCGGGAAGTTTTCCAGCAGCATTTTAAAGTTGGAACGAACAGTAAATCTCGTGCTCCTCCCGAACAGTTTTCTCGAAGGACATTTTCCGGTCTAAATTTAGAAAAATGTTCCGAATTTCTTATCTTCCCAACACAGGAATAACGTCGTATATCCGTGATTTCCATGTTAAATCAGATCAACTGTTGTTCTACTTCGCTTGTTCCCCGGAAAAGTGCATTTAGAAATTGTTGTTCGAGTTTTTAAGAATATTTTATACATGCAGAGTTCCAGCTCTTCTGATCTATTAAGTGGATATAAAAATCTACGCTACAACAAGACAATGGGATTTATTCAAAGAGAAAAGATGATTTCTGCTGCGTTGATTGGATGTTGAAGGAAGTACAAATAACGTGATGGCATAAATAGAAAAACTAAACTGTATTGATTATTATGTTGTAAGTTAGAATCTTTGTTAAGAAATGTTGCCATACTTTTACATGAAGGTTGTACTTATTAATATATAAATCTAACACTCCAAGTTCTATATTTTGGAGATATTACACTCCCCCCCCTTACTTTCTGTCCTCAAATTCAACAGTAGGAGATTCTGGTCCACTGATTAACGTTATAGGCATTTAAGAATATTTTATAAATGCAGAGTTCCAGCTATTTGATCTATTAAGTGGATTTTACGCTACAGAAATAAATGGGATTTATTCAAAGAAAAGTTGTTTACTGTTGTGCTGATTGGATATTGAAACAAATAATATGATGGTATGCATACAAAATAAATATTGATTATTATGTTGGGAGATAGAATCATTTGGAAGAAGTGCTGCTGTACTTTACATAAAAGTTGTGTTTAATTTAAAGTATGTGCAAAATCTATTCCTTTCATTGATTATATTCAAACTAGTATAAAGCACTCATATGGATTACCTGTTTGAAGCCAATATACTCGCTACATTATGAGTTTGTGCTTCAGCAGCCAGTTTGGTTATTATACTATTAGTTTGTATGCCGTTTTTGCTTGATTAGAACTAAAAAAAATGCGCATGCTCATGCCATGAAATTTGTGAACGGAGAGACTTATTCTTTTCACAGAAATGTATGGGTAAAGATATTACATGTCCAAGTAATATCCAACATGTCTTTCCAAAACAAACTACATAGCCAACGGGGAAGAATTCAAAGTTAATAGATACTCATTTGAAGGATGGGTCGACCCACACGTTTGACTTGAATTTTGCACTTTTTTTTTCGTCCTTTAGATTTTGGAACATTTAATGGGAGAGGAAGAAAGAGAAAGGGAAGTGTGCGGAATCAAGTGAAGAGTTCCAGCCAGTACGGAGGGTACAAATACCCTTAATGAACTGGAATTTAAGATGATTTTGTAAATATATGATGTATAATTGTGTTTTGTGTGTTGCAGTTGTGCTGTCTTAGCAAATTTTATTAAAATGGCAGCTAAAAATCATGTTATTATTTAAAGAAATAATTTTGTTTCTATCCATGAACAATACTGAATCAAAACCACACATGTAATTGGTCTAATTTTACTGTAAGAATTTATTTGGTGCATTGGACGAATACATAATGTTTTTAAAAGCCATTATATTGAGATGAATTTCAATCTGATTTTAATCTGTATTGATTATTGTTTTTATTTTAATGAGTAGCTATAATATTAATCTACTGATCAGAAGTAATTTTAACCAATTAAGATTAGTTCTGGGACACATATTTTAGGGTTTATTATCTTAACATATGCGATTGTAGATGTAATATTTTTGGCGTGTACCTATCATATTGGCTCAAAGGAAAAAAATTTCTACGAACAACGATTTTCAAATCAAATTTTCATTTTTGAAATTCTAGAAAATGTAAATTTAATATTTCGATATGCAGATAGATATAATTTATAGGTAAATGAGTAAAATTTATCTATGCGTAATTTCATATTTTAATTAAAAATATATGTACATTTTTCTTCAATGACGCAACAACCCCATGGTGGTCCAAGACCGTCTGCCTACTGGCAGATTTCGGAAGAATTCCCCCATCCATGAGGTGCTTTCCTTTTTTTATGGGGTAGGGTGGCAGCCCTACGCTTAGTCATATTAGACTAGGACCTACGGGATTCAGTATCGCTACAAGTATCCATAGGGCACCGCTGGGACTAAAGCTCGAAACCTGTGACACCGAGCACCAGAGTTCTAGTCATTCGGCCATCGAGTCCTATATGTACATTAATACTATTAATATATTACTATCCTTTTGTGGTAATATAGGAAGAAAAGGAATAAAATGACGATATAGTGCCACGTCTACTAGGAAATTTCAGGAATATGGTCGCCTAAAAATTTGGCTGCTTCTGCTTCTGTATAACTAATCTATGAATCCAGCGACAGCTAAACGTTTTATGGTGCGTAAACTATAATGAACGAAATAAGAATGTAAACTATTAAAAATAAACATCAGAATTATTTTTAACTCTGCATATTTAAATGTAGCATTATAAGAAAAATATATGATTATAAACATTAAGTAGGAAATAAATTAACGAATTATCAAAAATTATTTTCATAGAAAGAAGCAAATTTAAAGGGATTTATGAATTGATATATATAAATATAATGATATACAGGTGGTTATCAAAATAAGACATTCAAAGGGCCCAATTGTAGGAGCTCGACTAGCTGGAGCAACTGTGACCGAAACAGCCCAGTTTTTAGGCGTTTCAGCAGGTACGCCGTCGACAGTCACGGCAGCGTACTGGAATTTTCCAGGATGATAATGCTGATATATTCTAGTCTAATGGATGATATTCTATTCATTCAACAGGACCTGTTCAATCATGGTTTGATGAACAACAGGATCAAGTGAAACATCAACCTTGGCTTTCACAGTTCCCCGACCTCAATACCATCGAACCGTTATGGTCTATTTTAGAGCAATCAATCCGGAATCGATATCCTCTACCGGCATCTCTCATGGAACTTTCATAATATTTCCATAAAGAATGCACCAATATTCCTCTAAATACTATTCACCACTTGTATGATTTGATTCCCAGGCGAATCCAAGTTGTATTAACAATCCAAAGAAGGACCTACACCACATTAGTAAAAGAATCCTTATAGCTCTAAGGATTTAGAGTTATAAGGTTATAGAGTTTCCATTATTTTAAAACCACCTATATATATTATAAGAGGCCATTATATGTATCATTCGACTAACAAAAGATTCTATTATTTTACAATAAAATAAATAATAATATATACATAAAATATTTTTTTAAAAATCCTTACTTCGTTTTCGGAAATAAAAATTGTAACAAATCAAGGTTTTTATTCTTTTCTGTATTTAATCAGTTTATAGAAAGTCAAACCTTTAAGAATGACAACCTATTTTCTTGAAAGTGTTTTACATAGAAGACTGCCGATATAATGTTTGAAGAAATAATTTAAAAGAAAGTGTTTTATATCGAATGTCTTAAAGAAAGAAATTTATCCTATTTTTTTAAAGAAAAGAATTTTTGTTCGAAACCTTCTTGATACAAAATATAAAGACATATTACTTTCAGTAGATAAATATCTTGATATTAAACATGAAAAAAATTATCTGTTTTAAGAGGATTGATTTATTATGTTAAAAATCTAAATTTTTAAAGCGTTTGCACTTGATATATGTATCCAAAGTAAAGAGATTTAACGATATTTGAACTATTTAAAGATTTGCGAACGTTTAATAAAGTAAGTGTTCAATGGTTTAATTTTTATTTTTAAAATAAAAAAGGCATCGTATTTCTATGAGTTTTGATTAAATGACATGGTAATGTTGAACGATCTTTCATTCGTTTCATAACTGCAATACATAAAAATATAGTATAAAAATCACTATCTTTGAAAAAGTTTCAGTTTCAGTGCTTGTAATATATCAGCTTCTGAACAGAAAATCAAGTATTTTATTTTTAAAAAAATCACTCAAACAGATGTTGCTGCTTTATAAGACAAATTTTTAGACACAGCTGTATATATATATATATATATATATATATATATATGCATGCATATACAGAGAAAGAAAGAAAATAAATCTATTCTTAAATTCAAGACTAGATATTTTTATCTAAGATAAAAATATCTAGTCTTGAATTTTGACACACAAAATACAAAAATGTACTGTAGCATAAATACCTTAGAAAGTAAATAATATTCTACAGATTATTCCAAAAAGAATAACTATATATTTTTCTATATATCTGGAAACATATTTCTCTAGAACACCACAGGGCGCTCCTGGGAATTTTCGAGGTGCACGATGCTCCCTGGTGCAGCCTTTGAGAAGCACTGACTTAAAGAGTTATTAAACGAATCAAACATGAAAATCAAAACAATATTTGTACTTCAAAGATGAAGAAAGTAAACTATTGCAAAAATCAATCAAACAAAAAATGAATTGGGGCAAAGTCTTGCCTGTCCAAGAGGAAGAACAACAAATAGATGTCTTTAAGTATAGGGTGAGTCATCCTTTAATTGCAGTGATTTCTTGGCATCGTATCTCCATACTAAACATCAAATTATCCATAGTTGTTGAAGTAAGAGTGTCCGTTCCACAATAATTTTTGAACGAATATAATTGTGCCGAAAGATGTCCATACAAATCCTACCACATTTATTCCACGTAAATCTGATGATTTCGCTGATCAATCCATTAGAGTCAGATCTTCACTTTCTAAACACTTCTCATTAGCACGAATGCTACGTGACTCATCATTATAGTCAGTAATAACAAGTCAGCACAAATGATACCTGGAGTATAATAGAGGCACGCAGGAGAAGATCAGTTACTGGCAAGCGCGATCTCTGGTAACAATCTCACGATCGAAGATTTGGAGCTCAGTTCACCCATTCATCAATAATGCCTAACCCAGAAGAGCACGCCAGGATCAACGTAATAGTCTCTAACCTCGAATTTAGAGGGATATAACCGTGCCATTACACTTCTCCATATTAATAAGCGTTGAGAATAGCTTTTGATAAGGAAAGGACTCATTTATAAAGTGAATATGGCTGCATTGATAAGATATCCAATATGTATGTTCCTTAGGCCAATACAAAGATGATCCCCCATGGGCAGAAGTTAGCAGATGTCGAACTGAGGACAGCGTGTGATTATGGTATGATACAATTATGGTACGATATATATGATCATACCACATTTGTGGTGTGATTTAGCCATTATTTAGTATGACACTTGTCATTCTGTTATCGTATGCAGCTGTTGCAAAGCAAGCAATGCAACTTGTTCATATCGATCTATTCTCGCCTACACGACGACGTATTGTTTACCTGAGGTGTTTTTTTCCTTGATCAACCACCATTAACTTTTCTCACAGCTGTAAGTTTGGAAGGTCTTCTCAGCTCGTAAAACGACACTTTTATATATTCGAAGCTATTAGACCTCGTTTGTCACACTACGGTCCTACGTCTACAATACTAGTTGCCGATCACTTTAAGCCATAGGTCCCGGTCTCTGTGGCCTTCACAGTTATATGTGGCCACAGAGCCCAATCAGACTTCTTCTCACCCACATTATTCCCAAACTGTATAAGGGGCAACTCAGCTCTAGGCACAGTGATGTGGTGTGGTGTGGTGTGGTGTGGTGTAGTAGTATTAGTAGAATTTTCTCTTGAGCCTGTCACTCGTTTACTGCCTTAAGTGAATAACACTTAATATTTAAATAAAAACTATCGTATAAATATTGAGTAAAAATGTAATTTAACTCACTTTCTTATTTCTATTTTGAATAATACCAAATTTGGCTCTTTTCTTAAAAGAACTGAATTTGAAAAAAATTGGTGGTACAAGATTTGGCGCATTCCCAAAAAAATATCGCTAACAAAGCTTTGAATCCTAATACTACAGAATGAATTTATTTAAAATATTTTTGTTATATTCTACATTAGTGCATATTTTTGCTAAGCAGAAAAAATAAGCGTTAAAAAAGTGTTTTGTACAAATTAAATATTGCATTGCCTGTGCAATTTAATTTGATTATATTTGACTAGTTTATTCTTTTACAATTTTATCGGTTCCCTAAAGAAAATCACAAACGTTCTGAAACACTAACGAGATTAGAAAGAAATAAATTAATCGGAACATCATTAAATACAGTAGGGCCTTTTACTTTAAATTGTAACTATTTTAGACCGAATCGCAAAATAGGGCGCCCGTTGGGATTTTGGCGAGTTTTTTATGGCACCAACTGAGCCAAATGTTGCCAAATGGGTAAACACGGGTTTGTTGTACAGTTTTCAATTTACTTCACTTTCAATCGCCATCCGTTGCTTGGCGGACTTTGGCGAAAATCATTTTTGACGCCAAATCCTAATGACCCTTGTTCTACTATTTTACCCAATTTTATTTACATTTTCTCAGTAAAGTTAACATGTAAAATAGTAAAGTTAACATGTAAATATATTTCATTATTGTACGCTTTTTGTTGAAGGAATTCCATCACAATTACACTATAAAAATAAATAATTAATGTCCCCTTTTATAATTTACGCCTAAAAATAATATACTTAAAACATGTAATCTGTGTCACCAAAGCAATTTTGCCAAGACATCTGTGAAATAATTGTTTATTTTTCAAACCAAAGTCCGATTTTTACACAAAATTCAAATCTGAAACTATAATTTCAATAAAATAACAATGTCCAAAAGAAATAAAAAGATACTTATTCATAGCAATTCACTTCACTTACAATCGCAACCTCTTATTTGGCAGACTTTGGCGAAAATAATTTTTGACGCCAAATGTCTGTGGCCTCTGCTCTGCGATTTTACACTATTTTATTTACAATTTTACTTGATAAAGTTAACATGTAAAATAATAGCACTGTTATACGCTTTTTGTTGAACCAATTCCATCATAATTATACCATTATAATCCATATATCATTATACCATAAATCATTAGTGCCACATTTTATAATATATGCCTAAAATAACAATACTTAAAATATGTAATATGTATCACCAAAGCAATTTTTGTCAGACATCTGTGAAATTATTGTTTATTTTTCAAGTCAAAGTTCGATTTTTACACGAAATTCAAATCTAAAACTATAATTTCATTAAAATAAAAATTTCCAAAAGAAAAAAAAAAGATATTTACTACAATTTAAGATATTTTACTTAATGTTAGTTTATTGTAATTTTAAGAAGATTCAAACTTTTTTTTTTGGTGACATACACATGGATCGAAGTACTTCTTGAAAGTAAGTATAGACAGCCAGTTTGCCAAACTCATTCGCTGAATTGGCTAAGAGAGTAGGAAAACACATTTTAGTAGCAGTATCTATTGCTTGAGTATCCATTGTCTTTTAGGATACTTGCGGTACAGCACAGAAAGTTCAGTTTGCAGTATATCTATCACATGCACAATTAAATCATCCAATTTCTTCAACGTCTGTGATCCCAGGATCATTTTTGGTGTCACCAGCTTTTTCACTCTCAGGATGAATCTTTTATACGTTTTCCGTAGAACGACAACATTTTTTTTCACATTTCTGACAGACTTCTTGGTTTTTTGATTAGATGTGTTTATTGTTTGTCCAGACGTCCATTTTATCAGCTTTTCAAAGCGTTCAGAACTTTTTGGTAAAGCTAGAGAGTTCATAATCCAACTGCCATTAATACGAGCCATTATTCAAAAATTAGAAATCACTTTATGATTTTTGTTAATTGCAATTGATTCTAAGAATAAGGTTTCTTTAACTATTTAAAATGCATCTACAAATCATATGTTATAAAAAAAGCTCCTAGAAAAGTTTTATAAGTTTTAAATTCCACTCGTGATGTGTTTGTTTGCCTCGTTAGAGCGCGTGTTAAGATTTTAATTTAGAAATATTATAAAGTTTAATTCAGATTTGGTGTACTTATAAACTAAATTCAAAATATTCACTAATATTTTATGATGATAAGTATTGTAACGGAATAATATATCTAATAAACAAGTAATAAAAAAAAAACATTTTTAAAGTCAATTCCTACTTTTTTTTTCACTATATTGCAGAAAGTCCTTTATAAATAATTTTCATTCAGTTTTTAAAGATTGTCTGCCGCCATCTATTGGTAGATATATGCAACTTAAGTCTAAAAAAAAAACTAAAATTAATTAATTAAATTGAATTACTGAATTAATATTTGAAAAACTGTATTAACATCAAGTGTCACTCACTACAAGTTAAAAAAATGTATTTGAACTTGAGTGGATGAATAAAAAGTATTTTATTAACGATTGAAAATTTGAACAAGATATATACAAGGAGAGTGTGAGCTAATAGAAGGAATTGAAAGATAAAAAAATATATTAGCTAATAAAAAGAGAAAATAAATTTGAAATAGTAAAATCATTATTTAGGGTACGCGTTTGATTTTTGGAGGGCAAATTAAATTTAATTTAACGCTCACAAAACAAAATGAAGTATACTATGATACTATGAAGTATACTAATGAAGTATACTATTGTGAGATTCTTAAGGTTTTCTGGCTGTTACCGAATTGCGCTAAAATTATTATTTGACATTTTATTTTGAAATGTTATCCAGTAGTTATCATTACAATTCCTTGTCTGAATTTACAGACAGTTATAATAATTAACTTTAAATCATTATTAAATAATATACAGAATTAACGAATTGTTATTAATTTATGAGCAACAAAATTATCTCTTATTAATTTATATTTTATATTATTTAATTCTTCAAACAATATTCCTTTTAAATGAAAATATTCTGTCAGTTCAATTATAATATAACAAATGAATATAGTATTTCTAAAATACTTTTTTTTTGTTCGGTAATGTAAAAAAAAACAATCCATTTATCAAGTTCAAAATATTATTTTGGATATTATTTTAGTTACAGTCAATATGTCTTCAAACTAAAAATTGTAACGAACTTAACAATTTTTAATTTATAAACACAAGTTATACTCCTTCAGATTATCATCTACTGATATATATATACCGGAATTTCGATTATTGTTTATCAATTGGCATAACTTTACGTTCTCATTAGAGCATCTAACTCGTTCTATTTAACTCTTTGTACTATCTAACATCAGGTATTACCATCAGGTATCAGATATTTTGTATTTCTGATTAATATGAACATAATGTTGTGTTGCTGTCGCGCGCACGATCAAACTGTAGCTGTAATGAGAGGTAAGTTTCTCTGTGCAGGAGTGGCAACAGTGATACGAGAAAAGAAAATGGATGACACGGTTGTATTCAAGAAATGGCGAATGAAGAAGCGTTATATATAACATTTGCTGTGCTGTTTTGTTTAAATATATGTTCTAGATGTTTTTCTTCAGGTTGTCCTCTATGAACAAAACTTCCTAGATTCATTTCACAATCAATCTAATAGGAAACAACAGTTGCTATGATGCTTATGGTACCCATGAAAATGTTATGGCATAACGTAGAAGTGAGACTTTTCGCATGTTAATAAAAATTTGTGTTAAAAAAATAAAATGGTCAAACGTTGTTCAAATCTTAGTAAAGATTCTGCATAACATGTGATTTTATACTTTTTGATGAATTTCTTGGTAGCTGTTGGAATTAAACCAAGAGTGTGCACGAGTAAGGATCCACCATGTTTTTCCGAAACAAAATATAGCCAACGGGAAAGACATAGATATTTAATGTCGCAAAGACTGAAGCCGTATTATTTACCAGGAAAAATAACCGTAATCCTCCTAATATAACTATTTACAACACTAACATTTCCTGGTCTAAAGAAGCTAAATATTTTGGAGTAATTCTAGATCGCCAACTAACTTATAAAGCTCATATTGACTACATAAGAAATAAATTCAATAACCAACTAAGAAAATTCTATTCTGTTTTAGGTAGGCACTCTATACTAACCATTGAACTTAAAAAACTAATCTATCTTGCTTATTTACGTCCAATTATAGCATATGCGAGTCCAGTTTGGGGCTCTACTGCACAAAGTAACTTTCTTCTTATTGAACGACAGGAAAATAAAGTAATCAGAATGATTGTTGATGGACCACGGTAATTTCGAAACAAAGAAATCAAACACTCATTATCCATGCCTAGCTTTCGCGCATATGTTGACAAAATTGCTCAACATTTTTATACTTCTATTAATAATTCTAACAATCCGGTAATTAATGCTATCAACACCTTTAATTATGACATTTCAATTCCTTGCACTCGTAAAAGACCGAAGCATGTTTTAAATATTAATAAGTAATGGGTTTTCCTTTTTGATTCTTTTTGACACTTTTTTGACATTTCTAACACTTTTTTTATTGACACTTTTTGACACTTTTCTGTGGTCCTGGTTATGTGTGTCCAAGGGTCGCGTTCGCGCGTGTTTGTTTATTTGATTTGCTACTGCGTGGGTGCTCAATGGTGCTATGGCTCTGCTTCTTTTGTCATCTTTCTGTTTTGTTTTTTGCTTAATTGTTTTTGTTTCTCTTTTAATTCCTCTATTAACTTTTCTTTAATTATAATTTTGCAATGGTTTTTTCATTTTACACTGGGCCTGGAGCCGACTGTAATTATATTTTTATGAAGCAATTTGGAGGTTTGGTCGCTTCGCGACCAAGGTACTCCGTCGACGTACACCGAATCAGCAGAGATAGATATTCCATTAAAGGACGGGTTGATCTTTCCGTTAGACTTTGGACTCAGCACGTTTTTTTCTCCCATTAGACTTTGGAACCAATAATGGCAGAGGAAGAAAGAAAAAAGGGTGTGTACAAACTATCGAGAGAAGAGTTCCAGCAGTATGGAGGGTAACAAAGACACTTAAACAAGCATATTCTTAAGATGACTTTGTAAATTCTTGTTATGTAATTTATTTATGTGTGTTATGTGTTGCAATTTTGCAATTTCTGCAAATTTTAGTAAACATAACAGCCAAACAACTCATTATTTAAATGATTCAGTTTTATACACTGGAACAGAATTGAATCATGACCACACTCATACGTATAAGGCCCTAACTTGTACTGCAGGTGAATAAAATTGACTAGAATCAGATTGAATTCCTTAGTTAAAAAAAATTGTCACTATATTAGAATTCTTTAGTAATTTCAATATACTGTGGCTAATGAATCTAGTTGTTGCTTTTCCAGTGCTTATGCTTTGTTGCTTATGTTGCTTTTCCAGTGCTTATGCTTTGTTGCTCATGTTGCTTTTTTTAAATTGCTGATTTAACTGTAATTGTTAATTATTCATTTCTACTGATATTGGACCTATTAAAACAAACAAAATAAATAAATAAAAAAAAGATAATTTTTTGATGAATCAGTTATTATCATTTTTGTATAAACAAACCTATTATAAAACGTTGGCTTGTTATAATAATAAAATTACAAGTTGACTTGTTATAATTATTATTATATAGTTGGCTTGCTATAATAATTTAAAAGCTGGCTTGTTATAACAATTAAATTCCAAGATATTCAAATTTCAGCAAATTCGAATTCAAATTCAAAATTTACCTATAGTTATAACACTATAGCTAAAAAAAAAAGGAATTTTATTTTTATTTTTTTAAATTTTGTAAATCGATATGATGTGTTTTTGCTAATGGCAGTTCATGTAAAGAGAAAATAATATCTTTCGTTTCAATATCTTTTAAAAGAATCTATGATGAGACGGGCTTTCTTAAAAAAAAAAAAAAATTCGAAAGATGAATTATCAATGAAATTTTTTTCTAAAGAATAAAAGTGAAAAGGAATTTAAATTCGTAATTATTCAAAAATTTTTTAAAAAAAAAAATCACCCTTTTCTTTCAGCAAATGTTTAAACCAAAAATTGCCATTGTTGTTTTTTCAGTTTGCACCAAGCTATCGAACTGGAATTCAATAATCCTTTATTTTTAGTCGTACGTAATTAAATATTTTTCTGGACACACATTCTCATTTTCTTTAATCATTTCGGAAAACTAAAACTATCATCACCACGACAAAAAAAAGGAATAATTTCCTTTATTATTAGAAAGAAAGAAGTACAAAAAGGCATTAAATAAAAGAAAGAAAAAAACAGAAAGAAAAAACTAGAAACTCAACGGAGAAAATTACTTTAAACAGTATTTCTTTTTCTCTTATTTTCAATCTTTGCAGAGAAAAGAAATGAGTTCAATCCTGGAAAGTTCAATCCTGGAAAGTTCAATCCTGGAAAGAGCAAGGCGACAAAAGAAGTACGAAAAAGGAAGGACAAAGAACTATCCTGCCTTCTACCGATTATTTATTTCTTTTCTTGTCCTGATTATCAGGGTATTCCCCTTTGTATTGAATGACTTATTTGAATGGAAGAATAAATGACAAATGAAACATCTTTTCAGACATATTTTCCTCAATACAGCTGTTAGCGCTATATACAAATGTTATCGTTATGTATTAAATAAATAGAAAAAGAATTTTCGGTAAATGTACGTATCGTTACAAATGATGAAATGGAATGAATCCTTCCAAATGATTTTATTAAATGGGTAGATAAAAAAAAGAATATAATAATAATAATATTAATAATTATTTGAAGAGTTTGTTAATATAATATTTTAGTTATTATATTAGGAGACCTATCATAAGAAATTGTGTTATAGTAGAAAGACGGATTTTATTTTTATTTTTCAAATTCTGTGAATTAATATGTTGCGTTTTTGCTATTTGATACGTATGTACTTTTTTCTTTTTGAAGTGTGATTCCTGTGAATCTTAGCAATAATAATAATAGCAATAATAATAATATAGCAATAATAATAATAATTGGCTGATGAATTTGTCAATATAATATATTAGTTTATATATTAGTAGACCTATCATAACGAATTGTATTACTGCAAAAAGACGGATTTTACTTTTGCTTTCCAAATTTTGTAAATGAATGCGATGTTTTTTTTGCTAGTGATAGTTCCTGCAAAGACAAAATAAAAGAAGAAAATTGAATTTTGTTTCACATTTTTGAAAAAATCTACGATGAGACAGACTTTCATCGAAAAAAATCGAAAAAATAAAAAAATAATAATGGTATTCTTTTCTAAAAAATGAAAGTGACAAGGAATTTAAATACGTAATTATTCAAAATTAAAAAAAAAAAAACTCCCTTTTTTTTTTCAGGAAACATTTAAACCAAAAACTACCATTGCTGTTTTTCCCGTTTGCACAAAATATCGAACTGGAATTCATTAAGCCTGTATTTTCAGTCGTACGTAATTTAATGTTTTTATGGACACACATTCTCATTTTCTTTAATCATTTCGGAAAACGAAAACCATTATCACTACGACAAAAACAAAAACAAAAAATACACAGAATAATTCCTTCATTACTAGAAAGAAAGAAGTACAAAAAAGGATTAAGTAAAAGAAAGAAAAACCGAGGGAAAAAATTTGGTTCAACGGAGAAAATTACTTTAAACAGTATTTCTTTTTCTCTTATTTTCAATCTTTGCAGAGAAAAGAAAATGATTAACGAGTTCAATCCTGGAAAGTTAACAAGATAAGAGCAAGGCGACAAAAGAAGTACGAAAAAGGAAGAACAAAGAACTATCCTGCCTTCTACCAATTCTTTCTTTCTTTTCTTGTCCTGACTATCTGGTATTCCCTTTGTATTGAATGACTTATTTGAATGGAAGAATAAATGACAAATGAAACATCTTTTCAGATATATTTTCCTAAATACAGCTGTTATCGTTGTATACAGATGTTATCATTATGCATTAAATAAATGGAAAAAGACATTTCGGAAAATGTATGTATCGTTCCAATTGTTGAAATGGAATGAATCTTTCAAAATGATACTCTTCAATGAGTAGATATGAAAAGAAATATTTAATTAATAAGCCTCCCGGTACATTTTTTAGAATTTGATGGATTTCCTTAGTTAAAGCACTGTCACTATATTAAAATTCTTTAATAATTTCAATATACTGTGGCTGCACCAGTTGTTGCTTTTCTAATACTTTCTTACGCTTATGTTGATTTTGAACTTCCTGATTTAACTGTAACTATTAAATATTGACTCATTTCTGTGGATATTATACCAAAAAAATTTTTATTATACAAAAACAAATTGTTAAAATCATCAAACAATTTGTTAATATAATAATATTTATATTAAAACAATAATTTAATTAATTTCGATATGCTTTTGCTGATGAATTTAGTTGTCGCTTTTCTATACTTTCTTATGCCTTTTTGCTTAAGTTGCTTTTTTAACTTCCTGATTTAATTGCACTTCTAAATGTTTATTCATTTCTATCGATATTGCACCTATTAAAACAAACAGAATATATAAATAAAAATGAGATAATTATTTGATGAGTTTGTTAATATAATAATTTAATTATTGTATTAACAAATCTATTATAAACAGTTGTTTTGTTATAATAATTAAATTCCAAGACCTTCAAATTCCAAGAAATTCAAATTCAAAAACGTATTATTACATTATAAATAAAAATAAGGATCTTTTTCCAAATTTTGTAAATCGATATGATGTGTTTTGCTAGTGGCAGTTCATGCAAAGAGAAAGTAAATGGAGAAAATTGAATTTGGTCGCAATATCTTTAAAAAGAATCTATGATGAGACAGACTTTCTTAAAAATATTTGAAAAAAGAAATACCAATGGTTTTTTTTTTCTAAAGAAAAAAAAAGTGACAAGGAATTTAAATTCGTAATTATTCAAAATTTAAAAAAAAAAATCACTTTTCTTCAGAAAACATTTAAACCCAAAACTGCCATTGTTGTTTTTTCAGTTTGCACCAAAATATCGAACTGGAATTCGATAAGACGTTTGAAATTAAATATTTTTATGGACACGCATTCGCATTTTCTTTTATCATTTCATAAAACGAAAACTATTATCACCAGGACAAAAAAAAAATACGCAGAATAATTCCCTTAATTACTAGAAAGAAAGAAGTACAAAAATGAATTAAAAAAAAAAAAAAGAAAAGCCGAAGAAAAATGGAGCTCAGCGGAGAAGATTACTTTGAAAAGTATTTTCTTTTCTTTTATTTTCAATCTTTGCAGAGAAAAGAAATGATTAACAAGTTCAATCCTGGAAAGTAAACAAGATAAGGGCAAGGCCACAAAGGAAGTATGAAAAAGGAAGGACAAAGAACTATTCAGCCTTCTACCAATTATTTCTTCCTTTCCTTGTCCTGACTATCAGGTATTCCCTTTGTATTCCTTTACTTGTTTGAATGGAAGACTAAATGACAAATGAAACATCTTTTCAGATATATTTTCCTAAACACAGCTGTTATCGTTATATACAGATGTTGTCGTTATGTATTAAATAAGTGGAAAAAGAAATTTTGGAAAATGTATCTATCGTTCCAAAGGAAGAAATGAAATTAATCGTTCCAAATGATACCATTAAATGTGTAGCAAAAAAGGAATATTTATTTAATAAGCATTGAAGGACAAGGACAATACAACTGTAACTAGTAATTATTGACTCATTCCTGTGGATGCTAGACTTATTATAGCAATAATAATAATAAGACTTATTATAGAAATAATAATAATAATAAATGTTTGATGAAGTTTTTTGGGGAATTTTAAATTAAAGAAGAAATTTGTTAATGTAATATTTTAGTTATTTATATTAACATATCTATTATAGCAAATTGTATTATAGCAAAAAGAGGGATTTTATTTTAGTTTCACCAATCTTTTAAATTAAAATTATGTGCTTTTTGCAAGTGACAGTTTCTGCAATGACAAACAAAGAGAGAAAATTTAATTTAATTTCAAAATCTTTTAAAAAATTATGATGAGACAGACTTTCAAAAAAATATTCGAAAAAAAGAAATACCAATGGTATTTTTTTCTAAAAAAAAATAAAAGTGACAGGAAGTTAAATTCTTAATTATTCAAAATTAAAAAAATTCCCTTTTCTTTTTTCAGAAAACATTTAAACCCAAAAAACTGTCTTTGTTGTTTTTTCAGTTTGCACCAAAATATCGAACTGGAATTCAATAATCCTGTATTTCTAGTCGTACGTAATTAAATATTTTTATGGCCACACATTCTCATTTTTTTTAATCATTTCGGAAAACGAAAACTATTATCCCAGGACGAAAAAAAAAGTCACAGAATAATTCCCTTCATTACTAGAAAGAAAGAAGCACAAAAAGAATTAAATAAAAACGAAGAAAAACAGATGGAAAAAACCTGAGCTCAACGGAGAAAATACTTTGAAAAGTATTTTCTTTTCTCTTATTTTCAATCTTTGCGGAGTAAAAGAAATTATTAACAAGTTCAATCCTGGAAAGTTAACAAGATAGGAGCAAGGCGACAAAGGAAGTACGAAAAAGGAAGGACAAAGAACTATCCTGCCTTCTGCCAATTATTTATTTCTTTTCTTGTCCTGACTATCAGGTATTCCCTTTGTATTTCTGACTTATTTGAATGGAAGAATGAAACATCTTTTCTGATATATATTATCCTAAATACAGTTATTATCGTTATACTCAAAGATGTTTTCGTTATGTATTAAATAAGGAAATGTATTAAAAAAAAAGAAATTTCGGAAAAATGTAGGTATCGTTCCAAATGATGAAATGGAATGAATCCTTCGAAATGATATCAGTAAATGCGTAGATAATTAAAAAAATTTTTCTTATGAAAGTTTGCTGATGAATAAAATTGACTATAATCTGATGGAATTCCTCAGTTACAAAACTGTGACTCTATCAGAATTCTTTTGTAATTTCAATATACAGTGGCTAATTAAACTAGTGGGGCTTGATGGCCGAGTGACTAGCGCTGTGGCACTGGGTGCCAGAGGCTTTGGGTTTATGTTCCGGCTGTGCCATGAATGATTGCAGTGGTTCGAAATCCATATTAAACCGTAGGTCCCAGTCTAATATTTCTGTTGGATGTAGGGCTGACAACCCTACCCCGTAAAATTAAAAACATCTCCTGTTTCGAAATCTGCCAACAGGTAGACAGCCCCTTGAACATCAGCCTTGGCCCCATGGGGCTGTTGGCCCACTGAAGAAGAACTATGAATCGAGTCGTTGCTAGAACTCTACTTCCTTATGCATTGTTGATTATGTTGATTTCTCAACTTCCAGATTTTACTGTAACTATTAATTGTTGACTCATGCTTGTGAATATTGGACTAATTAAAGCAATAATAATAATTTTTGATGAGTTTGTTAATTTAATAATTTAATTTTTATATTAACAAATCAATTATAATAAAGTATATTATAATAGTATATTAAAAAAAGAGGACTTTTATTTTATTTTACAAGTTTTGTAAATCAATATAATGTGTTTTTTGCAAGTGACAGTTCGTGTAAATACAAAATAAAGGGAGAAATATAGAATTTTAACCCAATATCTTTTAAGAAATCTAAGATGAGACAGACTTTCAAAAAAAAAAATCAGGAAAACAGGAAAAATGGTATTTATTTTCTAAAAAATAAAAGTGACAAGGAATTTAAATTCATAATTATTCAAAATAAAAAAAACACCACCTTTTTTTTACAGAAAACATTTAAACCAAAAACTGACATTGTTGTTTTTCCAGTTTTCACCAAGCTATCGAACTGGAATTCAATAATCCTTTATTTTAGTCGTACGTAATTAAATATTTTTCTGGACACAAATTCTCATTTTCTTTAATCATTTTAGGAAAACTAAAACTATCATCACCACGACAAAAAAAAAAGAAAGGAATAATTTCCTTTATTATTAGAAAGAAAGAAGTACAAAAGGCATTAAATAAAAGAAAAAGAAAAAAAACTGGAAACTCAACGGAGAAAATTACTTTGAAAATTATTCTTTTCTCTTATTTTCAATCTTTACAGAGAAAAGAAATAATTAACAAGTTCAATCCTGGAAAGTTAACAAGATAAGAGCAAGGCGACAAAGGAAGTACGGAAAGGAAGGACAAAGAACTATCCTGCCTTCTACCAATTATTTATTTCTTTTCTTGTCTTGACTATCCGGTATTCCTTTTTATACTCCTTGACTTGTTTGAATGGAAAAATAAATGACAAATGAAACATCTTTTCAGATATATTTTTCTAAATACAGCTGTTGTCGTTATATACAGCTGTTATCTTTATGTATTAAATAAATGGAAAAAGAATTTTCGGAAAATGTACGTTTTTGTACAAATGATGAAATGGAATTAAACTTTTCAAATGATGCCATTAAATGGGTAGAAAAAAGGCAGATTTAATTAATAAGCATTCTAGTATAATTATGAAATGAGTAAGAGATTTGATTTAATTGTCAGTTTGCTTAATGAGAAATTTTCTAGTTCGTACTCATATGATATGCAAATGCTACTCCTACATATTTACCCATGACTGCCCTTCTAAAAATCCTTCTGGTGGATTGTTTGGGTTATACGTTATATTTTCGTAAATAAAGCTGTTATTATCGTTATATACTAAATAAAGTAAAAACAAATTTCTGAAAATTTATTTAACATTCAAAAAGGAAATGAATCTTTCAAAAAAATTTCTTAAATGGAAATTAATCCCAATATATTTATTAAGGAGCAAAATTTGGTGGATAGGCAGAGAAAATTTCTATTTCAAACTCATATGATATGCAAATGCTACATGTTTACCCTTAAATGACCTTCTGAAACGCTTTATTGATCCTTCACTTATTGGTGGATTGTTTGCGTCATACAATGTATATAAAATTTGTTTTGCTTTCTTTAAATATCTTCAAACTTAAAGGGACTATTTAACAACCTGAATTTTTTTCGATATTATTCAAATCATCGAAGTTTATAATTCAAATTTTATATTATTCAATAAACAAGAGTTTTTAAAATAAAATGTTCTTGATTTTCAGCAATATAATATATAATAAAATTTTAATGTTATCATTAAATCAAATAATTGCATTATTTGCTTCAATTTCACACTTTTCAAAAATTTTTCTTTCTTTAAAATTACATTGTCTTATATTCTAGAATAAAATATGAGCACAAGATGATATTCTTAATCAAATGCAACACACAGTGTTCGAAATAACAGTTCTCTATATATATTCTGTAAAAATGTTGACAAACTTTAAACTTTGTGAAACAAAACTTTAAACTTTTCTAACAGCAACATTTCATTCAATATATTTTATTAAGATTAAAACATTAAAAATTGTCTTTTCATCTTAAAAAAGTTTTGATTATTTTTAGGATGAAAAATATTACAAAAAGCAAACCAGAAAATCAATAATTAACTAAGTTAATTATTTCGATAATAACACACAACAGCAAACAAACTTTCAGGCAAAAACATTGCAGCCAGATTCTGTATTAAATCAAGTGATGCCAACAATTTTAACTTTTTAAGTAATAAAAACATTAATTAATGTTTCTTATTTATATTAGAGTAATTTTTACAGTCAATATTGAGGAAAATATTAAAGGTAAATATATTGAAACTATCATTTCCAATTACGAAAATCGTACTTCCTGTTCAAAAACTCGTCTCTGAGAGAAGTTTAAACTAACAGAACATTAGATCTGTTAGTTTAAACTTTAGATTAGTACTTTTAGGCTTTGTTAGATATTTTTTGTTAGATAGTTTATTTTGATGTTTTTTAACAGATAGTTAAAAGAGATAGAAATAAACTGTGAAGATAGTTAGAAAGCTTAAAATACTTGCCTTTCAAGAATGTAAAAATTATAAAATCGATATTTTGGTCAAAAATTGCGCTTTAAAGGTGTTCGTGTACCCTAAATATCACAATATTGACAACTGATTCTATCTTATCGTAGGAGTTTCCCTTATAACATGCAATACAAGGATCTGCTACATTACAAACTTTTTTTTTCTCCTATGCTCGTCTACGATCTCCCGATCATTAGTTGACGAGTAGCCCAATACAGTGAAGAATGAACATTACAACATAAAGAGAAACGTGTAATTAATTTATTCTAGTATACTTCTTAAGATGGGTTTGGTTTGTTTTGTCGCTCTATGGTCAGTTTTTGTACAGACTTAAATTCTAGCTGACTTCTTATCTCCAATTAACCGATTTAAAACTAATAAATAAGATCTCTAATCAAAAGACTGAAAACCTGTAAATTTATTGTATCAAAGTAGGGACTGAAGACATGCCATCATTGGTATCCAAACCCTTGCATCCTTGTATTATATTTGATCAGGTGAGTGGACTAAATTGAAGCAATTATAACCATAACAAACAATGACCGTATCGAAATAATTTTCTGAATTACGGGAGAAAGAAAACGAAAACTAAAACGAGCTAACAAATTACTTTGAAATGTTTTCTTTATTTTATTTTCAGTCTTTGGATAGGGAAGGAGTAGTTGTCAAATTCAATTCTGGGAGCTAACAAGATAGGAGCAAACCGACAAAAACGCAAAAAGCAAAGACAGACTTTATTTTCTGTCTGCCAAATTATTTATATATTTTCTTTACCTAACTATCAGACATTTCTTTTGTATTCCTGATGTATTTGAATCGAAAAAGAAATGCCAAACGCGATCTCTTTTTATATGTTTCGTTTAAGAAATTGTAATATTGTATACTAGATATAACATAAAAAATGAGTTACATTCTTACTGAACAAAATCTTTCCAAATAATATAACGGATGGCAGAAAGAATATATGAATATCAAACTGACGTATTCATGTAACTGATACATTCATATATTCTGTAGATTGAATTGTAAATATATAAGAATATACCACTCAAATGTTAACAGAGGAAATATTTTGGGCATCTACAAGAAGAAAAATTAATCCTATAAAGGAAAAATTTAAAACATAATATATTTTATGAGAAATATTAACGCCCGACTCGTGTCGCAGTTGGTGATCATTAGTGCAGAGGTTTACAATCCGCTGGCGGCTTTGTTTTAGACTCTGTTTCAAAAAACGTGGAGACTGGATGTTTGTGAAGTTCAGCATCTTGCTTTGTGAGTGGGATTGCTTGGTGTGAGAGTTTTCCGTGTTTTTCTCCCATACGATACGCAAATGAGGATTAGTTACTCTTAAAAGACCTCTCGGAAGGCACTGCCCTACTTCTTCAGCGGCATGGAGCCAAGTCAGATTTCTGCCTACGGGAGCTTCATCACAACAAGTGCTACCACACCCCCTTCCCCTCCTTCCATGAGACAACACATGTTCGTGGTCTTGGTCTAGATGTTGTTGTCTATCAAGTAGGATAAGAAAAAATATATATATATTTATTTCTTTCATTAAAAATCGTTTCCCACAAGTTCCCAACTTCTTTTCATTCTACTGCTCATGTTCGCAAAGCAATTTAAATGCCAATCCATGTTTCGTCAATGGAAATTTAGTAATGCATGTCTTAAAAGCGGATGGTTGTAGTCATTACTTCAAACTGAGATAATTATAATTACTGGCAATTAATGATTAAAAAAAATTTATTCGCATTCTCTCTTATCTGAATGTCTGGCGATTGCTTTTACTTAGAATAAAATTCAAATAATTCTAAAAGTCATTTTGATCATAGAAGCAAGAAACTTGCATATATATCAAAATAACCTATTGAAAATTATAAGTGAGAAGGACGCTAGTTGCGACGTTGGACGCCAATGGAACTGTTGCTACCAGGGAGTATAAGATCTACTCCTTTCTGTAAATAAAGTTTACAATAAAGTAAGCATTACTAAATTAGTTGATGTTATTATGTTGTCTACTTCAACAAGTGGAGTTCTCAGATGTAAAAGTGGTGGCTTGCAGAAATCATCAAATAGAGAGAGTTGTCGTGTAGTGTGCAGGTTGCGCAACCAGATTGTAATTGAGTGGGGTTTGAGTTGAAATGATTGAGTTAGAGGTTGGAGAACTCAAAGTTTTATTGACGCGCACAGAAACATCACACACAAACAATTATAGACATTACAATATTTAACACCTTTAAAGTTAGGTTACTATAAATCGTCAAAGTTGAAAACTGAAATTCGGCTATGCGCATGGTGCTCGAAATATACTTCCTCTACGAGTGAGAGTCTATAGGCCAACTAATACAAATACAACTAATATTTAAGTTGTGTTAAAATTTATAAGTTGTGTTAAATATATTTCATTTCCAAATGAGAGACTATAAACCAAACATTTCTCAACGGGTGCGCAAGTTGCTCTGTACTTCCTCTCGGATGAGTATTTCGAGGACGACTGAATTTATCCTGAATGCCACAGGAGGCGCTCTTACCAGTATGTAGGAGTAAGCACGGTTAGAGTCGAGAAATATTTATCGAATCGCGTCATTTCTAAAAGCAGTGACTACATTGCACGGTACAAATGCCTTAAAACCTGCATTCTGTTGCAAGTATTACTAATATATCATTAGGGGCTAAAGATGTGTTTAAAACACAGACCTGTTTAATATACAATTTTCTTATTGTAAAAAATAGTTTGATTATATTTTAAAGTTAAAATACAATTTCCAGTGTTACAATACGAGTTAAACCTATTTATTTTGACAAATGTTTAACAAATTGTTTTTTTTTTTTTTTTTATTTTATTGAATATAATTATTACAACTTTTTCTTTAATATTTATTATTTCCACTAGACCAAAAAGGTTGTAAATTTGATAAAGATAGATTTTTAATGAAAATTCCCTCATGGAGGTAAAAACGGAAAATTATTCCTTAAATAAAAGAAGTGAATAAAACAAAGATTTTGCTATAACTACATTATAAAATTACATACAATAATTAGAAAATGCTTTTGAATAATAATTATAAAGGCAAATATAAAATTAATAATTATTTTTACCAAACGATTATTTTTTATATAATGTACGCGAAATCAATAGCATATTAAAATTCCACTACATCAAAAGAAACTTTTTCAATAATAACTATTTGGTCGAAAAATAACAATTAAAATGTCTTAAGGCTAATACTTTGCTTTAGGGCATTTCGAAATAATTTAAATCATGGTATTTATTCACAATAATATCTTGAGGGAATTTATAAATTATGCTTAAAATTATATTCGTAGATTACCATTTCGAAACAGTCTTCCTTCCAGCTCCATTCTAGGGAATGCTAGCTTTGTAAGTTTTGCATAAATTTAATCAAAGCTGAAATTTCTAATCAGGCACTCGCCATTCGTTATTGGTAGCATTTCCTTTTCATACTCTGAGCAGCACAGAAATCACTTAGGTTTTCAAATCAAAGCTAAGGGAAGCCACCATTTCTAGAATGCTCAGGCAATTTGATGGATTTCAGCAGTTTAAACTCAATTTCATAGAAATTCTTGAGCGGAATAAATGTATTTGTCCAAAGTTAAGTGAATTAAAGATGGCCAAGGATAATGAATGCTCATGCAATTTCTAAGGGCTTTGATAACATTCAAATGGTCCAAAGTATATTTGTAGCAGAGGTTTGGAGTACAGTAATGAAGACTTTGCTGGGTTTCAGAGTTAAAGAAACTTTATTGAATACCCGATAAGCGATGCTAAACTTAATATTTAAATTTCTATGCCATGAATGGCCATAATAAAATTGTAGGCTGCAAAGACTTTCCATTGAGTTCACGGAGATGAGTATGATAAGTTCGAACCATACTCATACCATCCTTGAGGAATGGGGCTATTTTGTTAAAAACCTATTGACCACCCGTGTATAAATCTGATTTAGTTTGGTTTAGTTTATTACTCTATGGTCAATTTTTGGCACACTTTGGTCTTATTAAACCGGGACCTACAGTTTAACGTTGATTACAAACCAATAGTAAACATCCAGGCCACGCCCAAGCTTCAAATCTAAATCCCGTGGTACCAAATGCCAAAGCGCTAACCATCTGGCCATGAGGACACTGTATAAAACCGAAATTGTTGCAAGAATATCATTGTAACGGCAAATGACCTATCAAATTATTTGACATTGAAAATTAATATCTTTTAAATGTTTTTATTATTTTATATTATATTATTTATGTTACGATTTTTTTATGTTTTTTATTTTCCTTTCGTTACAAATTATCTTAATTACATTTCCACAAATTATTCTATATAGTATAAATATTTGAATTAGTTTAATGTTGGATATACTTTTTTGTAGAGCATCTGTGGACCTCATGTACCATTCATGTAGTGACGGGTGATGAGGGTAGAACAATACCTACTGTTGGTACTTTCAGGTTTAATGGAAGAAAACCTGGAAAACATATCAGTCAGTCTAATTGTTGATGCCAGACCATTTTCTCATATTGTCACAATCATTGCGAATATCTTCGTTTCTGAAAGCTACGACTACAACTATGTCGCCAGCTGTTTCGGACATTGGCCGTCTTGAAGTCTAGATGCTCACATTGCTACTGGGCCACAAGTTGTGCATGTTGAATATATTAGATGGAGAAAAAGTTTTAAAATTTCTTGTATAGCTATATCTCTTCTATCTGTAAAATGTCTTATATTTCTGTATAACACTATTAATTTGTTAAAAAATTCGGACAATGTCAGATACGTATTCTGCGTTACCAAAAATGCACCATAGGATCACGGTTCCAACATTTTACCACCTCAATTTGCAATGAACAACCTCTATGGTAACATTTGGACAATTCACATACATTTTATCACTTCCTTAAAACCAAATGAAGGAATTTTTTTTGCCCAACTATCCTCATATACACACATGTATGAATAACGAAGCTATCGTTTCATAGTATTACTAGTTACTATTTTTAAATGCCAAGTATATGCCAATTATACTAAATATTTATATGTATTATATAAATATCAGTTATACTCCTGGTTTGTAAAATAAATAAGAGTTTCCAAAATACACAGTAATGTCATATCATACAAAAATAATTATTATAATAAGAATAATTTATTTGAATACTTCTCTTTCTATAAATCTTAAAAAATGAAATAATAAAAAGATATATCTTCCATTTTTTTCTTCCATATATCTTTTAACCTGAATTATTTTTATAAAAAAGTAAACAAATATATTTTCATACAGAAATTTAGTTCTTTTTTTTTCGAAATTTTAAGTTTTATATCAAAAACAACATTTAGGATTTTGATATTTTATTAATCTATGCTCTTAGATTAAGAACATATAAAAGCATAATAAACACCAAGAATAAAACACAAAACAGTTATAAATTCCGGAAAATGCTTTCCATTTATAAAGTTTCACTGTTTCAGTAAAAGACATGAATTGTCAGTTACATAAAAGAACTATATCAATGTGATGTGTTTTTATAGTGACAGTTCATGCAAAAGAAAATAAAGGAAGAAAATTAAATTTCGTTTCAACATCTTTTAAAAGAATCTATGATGAGACAGGCTTTCTTAAAAAAAAAATCGAAAAAAAAAAAATGCCAATGGTATTCCTTTCTAAAAAATGAAAGTGACAAGGAATTTAAATTCGTAATTATTCGAAATAAAAAAACTTCCTTTTTTTACAGGAAACATTTAAACCAAAAACTGTCATTGTTGTTTTCCAGTTTTTGCTCCAAAATATCAAACTGGAATTCAATAATACTGTATTTTTAGTGTTACGTAATTAAATACTTTTAAGGATACGCATTCTCATTTTCTTTAATCATTTCGGAAAACAAAAACTATTATCATCACGACAAAAAAAGAAAAAAAAGAAAACCGAATATTTCTCTTCGTTATTAGAAAGAAAAAAAGTACAAAAAAGGATTAAATAAAAAAGAAAAACAAGGGGAAAAAACTGAGTTCAACGGAGAAAATTACTTTGAAAAGTATTTCTTTTTCTCTTATTTTCAATCTTTGCAGAGAAAAGAAATGATTAACAAGTTCAATTCTGGAAAGTTAACAAGACATGCGACAAAAGAAGTACGGAAAAGGAAGGACAAAGAACTATCCTACCTTCTACCAATTATTTATTTCTTTTCTTGTCCTGATTATCAGGTGTTCCCTTTGTATTCCTTGACTTGTTTGAATGGAAGAATACATGACAAATGAAACATCTTTTCAGATATATTTTCCTAAATACAGCTGTTATCGTAATATATACAGATGCTATAGTTAAATAAATAAATGAAAAAGAAATTTCGGAAAATGTACGTTTCGTTACAAATGACGGAATGGAATGAATCCTTCCAAATGACATCAGTAAATGAGTAGATAATAAAAGAATATTTAATTAATAAACATTCCAGTATATTCAGTAAATGAGTAAAAGATTCCTTCGGTAGGTTGCTTAGGGAGAAATTTACTAGTTCATGCTCGTATAAGATATGCAAATGCTACATATTTATACTTGAATGTACTTCTGAAAAGTATTATTGTTCACATCGAAAACAATTCAGATTTTTAATATTCCCATCTCATGGTCCAATGGTAGAGTGCACAGTTAAAGTGTGGAGGTCTCATATTCACATCCAATGGCTGCAATATCTTCAAACTTAAATGGATTATTTATCAAATTGAACATTATTTTTCTTCGACATTATTCAAATCCCCGTAGTTTATAATCCAAATGTTGTATTGTTCAATAAACAAAAGTTTTTAAAATAAAATATCCTTAATTTTCAAAAATATATTTTAGAAAAATTTTAACGTTATCATTCAATCAGATAACTGCATTATTTGCTTCAATTTCACACTTTTCAAAAAAAATATCTTTCTTTAAAATTATATTGCCTGTATTCTAGAATGAAATATGAGCACAAGATGATATTCTTAAACAAATACTACACGCAGAGTTTGAAATAACAGTTCTCTCTGTATATTCTTTAAAAATACTGACAACCTTTAAACTTTGTGAATAAAAAATTTGAACGTTCCTAACAGCAAAATTTCATTCAATATATTTTATTCAAATTCAAATTAAAACATTTAAAATTTGTCATTTCTTCTTCGTAAAAAATGTTTTGATTATTTTTAGGATGAAAGATGTTAGAAAACAAATAAAAAAAGTCAATAATTACATACATTTCGATAATAACACACAACAGCAAACATAAACTTTCAGGCAAAAACTTGCAGCCAGATTCTTCATTGGATCAAGTGATGCCAACAATTTTAACTTTTTTAAGTGATAAAAACATTAATTAATGTTTTTATTTATATTAGAATAACTTTTACAGTCAATATTGAGGAAAATATCAAAGGTAAATACATTGAAACTATCATTTCCAATTACGAAAATCGTATTTCCGGTTCAAAAAGTCGTCTCCGAGAGACGTTTAAACTAACAGAACTTTAGATCTGTTAGTTTAAATTTAGACATTAGATTAGAACTTCTAGACTTTGTTAGATATTTACTTTATATAGTTTAGACTTTTAGACTTTGTTAGATAGTTTATTTTGATATTTTTAACAGATAGTTAAAAAGATAGAAATAAACAGTGAAGATAGTTAGAAAGCTTAAAATACACGCCTTTCAAGAATGTAAAAATTCTAAAATCGATATTTTGGTCAAAAATTGCGCTTTAAAGGTGTCCGTGTTCCTTAAATATCAGGAGCTAACAAATATTGACAATTGATTCTATCTTATTATAGAAGTTTCCCTTATGACGTTCAATACAAACATCTACCCCATTGCAACCTTTTTTTTTTTATCCTATGCTCATGTACATGTATTATGCTTATGTATTATGTCTCTCAATCATTAGTTGACGAGTAGTCCAATATAGCAAAGAATGAAAAAGAGAAACGTGTAATTAATTAATTGTAGTAGATTTCTTAAGAAGTCAGCTAGAAGTTATCTGCAATTAATTGATTTAAAGCTAACAAATCTAAATATCTCTCTAACCTGAAAAGACTGAAAACCTGTAAATTTATTGTATCAAAATAGTGACTGAAGACATGCCACCTTTGATATTCAAACCCTTGTATTCTTATATTATATCTAAGTAATGTTACTACTACAAGGTGAATGGACCATATATTGACTCGTGCGTCAGGCTACCTGGTGGGAGTTTTTCCGAATTTTCTTCCATACGATACACAAATGTGGGGTAGTCCCCGTAAAAGTTCGCCCGGAAAACACTGCCCTCCGTCTTCAAGTACTCGGAGCCAAGTTAAACTTCTACCTACGGGTGATCTATCACAACAGAAGCTGTCCCCCACTTTTTCCCTCCATCTATGCGTGGACTACACATGGGATGTTCGTCCTGAGCTGCAGGATACTGAGGATTAATCACAACAATAACAGAAACCAACGAAAGTCGTTGCGAAATTACCATTGAATCTCCTCATTTTTAAAGGCAGTGACTACACTGTAACCTACAAATGCAATCTAAACTGCATTCTGCTGTACGTGTTACTACTAGATCATTAAACAGGCTGAAGACGTGCTTAAAATACAAAAATTGTTTCATATGCAGTTTTTGTATTGTAACAATACAGTTTGATTATAGTTCAACGTTAAAATACAATTTCAAATGTTTTGATATGAGTTAAACTTATTTATTTTGACAAATTTTGAGCAAAGTAAATGTTTTTTTTTATATTATCCAATAAAATTATTGCTACTTTTTCTTAAAAATTCAATGCTTCCATTAGACGACAAAGGCTGCGTTGCTTCTTATCCCACTTGACCGACAGCAACATCTAGACCAAATCCAAGAACCCATGTGGTCTCATAGAAGGAAACAGGTGGGAGGGGCAGCTTCTGTCGTGATGGAGCCCTCGTAGGTAGAAGTCTGACTTCTGATCCGTGTCGCTGATGAAGGAGGGCAGTTTATTCCGGGAGGACTTTTAGGTTGAACTACTCCGCATTTGGTATCTTATGGTAGAAACTCCCACCATGTAGTCTGACTAATGAGACAAGATGCTGAACATCACTAACCTCATCGAGTCTTTTAATCTCTCGAGAAGTCTTTTTTGAAACAATGTCCACAACAAAGCCACTGTGCCACGAGTCGGAAACGAAAATTGTAAATTTGATAAAAACACATTTTTAATAAAAATACGTTCGCAGAATTAAAAAAAAAAAAATGATTCGTTAAATAAAAAGAAGTAAATGAAAAAAGATTTTGTTATAGCTATTCTATAAAATTAAATACAATAATTAGAAACTGCTTTTGAATAATAAATATAAAGGCAAATATAAAATTAATAATTATTTTTTATAACGATTATTTTTTATATGAAGTATGCGAAATCAATAGCATGTTAAAATCAATAGCATCAAAAAAACAAACTTTTTCAATTTTAACAATTTAGTCAAAAAATAACAACTAAAATGTCTTAAGGTTAACATTTTGCTTTAGGGCACTTCGCCGTAATTGAAATCAGGATATTCATTCACAATAATATCTTGAGTCAATTTATAAGTTATGCTTACAATTATATTCGTAGATTACCATATTGAATCAACCTCCTTCCAGCTTCATTCTAGTGAATGCTAGCTTTGTAAGTTTTGCATAAATTTAATCGAAGCTGCAATTTCTAATCACATACTCGCCATTCATTATTTCCTTTTCATACTCTGAGGAGCACTGAAATCACTTAGGTTTTCAAATCAAAGCTAAGCGAAGCCAACATTTCTCGAATGCTCAGACAATTGGATGGATTTCAGCAGTTTAAACTCATTTTCATACAAATTTTCCAGCTGAATAAATATATTTGTCCGTAGTTAAGTGAATTAAAGATGGCCAAGGATATTTAATGGGCATGCAATTTCTAAGGGCTTTGATAACATTCAAATGGTCCAAAATATATTTGTAATAGAGGTTTGGAGTAAAGTAATGAAGAGTTTGTTGGGTTTCAGCTGAAGAAACTTTATTGAATACCTGATAAGTGATGCTAAACATAACATTTCTATGTCTCTGCCATGGATGGCCATGATAAATTCGTAGGTTGCAAAGACTTTCCGTCTAGTTCAAGGGAGAAAATGGAGGAAAAGTTCGAACCACACATGTGATCCTTGAGAAATGGTATAATAGAGTACCGAATTTTTATCTTAAAGGAACATTATGTACGAAAAACATGTTGCTGTGAGATTTATGGTGTCCAAAAATGTTATGCCATAAAGTAGAAGCGAGACTGCGGAAATGTTTACAAAAATCTGTGTTAAATACTTTAGTCAAAGGTTTCTCAAATCTTTCTAGGTTCTGGATAACTTATGATTATATACTTTTGATTAATTTCTTGGAAGGTGCTGGGATTAAAACAAAGTGTGTAGGGAACAAAATTGACTAGAATCTGATTGAATTCCTTAGTTAAAAAACTGTCACTATATCAGAATTTCGGTAATTTCAATATACTGTAGCTAATGATTCTAGCTGGGCTTGATGGCAAGTGTCTAGAGCTTTTGCTCTGGATGCCACAGGGGTTTGAGTTCCTGTGGCATTGTGCGCCATTTAGCGGATATTTATAGTGAGTCCCGGTCTCATATGACTGTAGGGCGTAGAGCTGAAGAATGAATCTAGTATTGTTTTCTACAACTTTATTTCCTTATGCTTTGCTGCTTACGTTCCTTTTTTAACTTCCTGATTTAACTAAAACTACTAATTATTGGCTCTTTCCTGTGAATATTGGACCTATTATAGTAAAAAAATTGTGTGACGTGATTGTTAATATAATAATTATTATATTTACAAAGCTATTATAACAAAGTGCGTTAATAGGGAAAAAAATAGGGGAATTTTTATTTTATTTTTTCCAATTTTGCGAAATTAATACGAGATGATTTTGCTAGTGACAATTTACGAAAAGAAGAAAATAAAGGGAGAAAATTTAATTTTATTTCAATAACTTTGAAAGTTTCTATGATAAAAAAGACTTCATAAAAAAATAAATTTCAAAAAAATAAATAAATAATAACAATATTTTTTTCTGAAGAAAAAAAAAGTGACAAGGAAGATAAATTCGTAATTATTCAAAAAAAAAAAAAATATGCCTTTTCTTTTTTTCAGAAAACATTTAAACAAAATATTGCCATTGTTGTTTTTTAGTCGAACTGGAATTCAATAATCCTGTATTTTTAGTCGTACGTAATTAAATATTTTTATGGACACACATTCTTATTTTCTTTAATCATTTCGAAAAATGAAAGCTATTATCACCACGACAAAAAAAAAAAAAAAAAGACACGGAATAATTCCCTTCATTACCAGAAAGAAAGAAGTACAAAAAACGGTTTTAAAAAAAAAGAAAACCGAGAGAAAAAAAGTGGGCTCAACGGAGAAAATTACTTTGAAAAGTATTTCTTTTCTCTTACTTTCAATCTTTGCAGAGAAAAGAAATGATTAACAAGTTCAATTCTGGAAAGTTAACAAGATAAGAGCAAGGCGACAAAAGAAGTACGAAAAAGGGAGCACAAAGAACTATACTGCCTTCTACCAATTATTTATTTCTTTTCTTGTCCTGACTATCAGGTATTCCCTTTGTGTTCCTTGACTTATTTGAATGGAAGAATAAATGACAAATGAAACATCTTTTCAGACATATTTTCCTCAATATAGCTGTTAGCGGTATATGCAGATGTTAACGTTATGCATTAAATAAATGGAAAAAGAAATTTCGGAAAATGTAATGTATCGTTCCAATTGTTGAAATGGGATGAATCTTTCAAAATGATACTCTTCAATGAGTAGATATGAAAAGGAATATTTAATTAATATGCCTCCCAGTACATTTTTAGAATTTGATGGATGGATTTCCTTAGTTAAAACACTGTCACTATATTAGAAATCTTTAATAATTTCAATATATTGTAACTGCACAAGTTGTTGCTTTTCTAGTACTTTCTTATGGTTTGTTGCTTATGTTGCTTTTGACTTCCCGATTTAACTGTAACTACTAAATATTTACATTTCTGTGGATACAGCACCTAATATACTAAAAAAATTGTTTGATGAGTTTGTTAATATAATAATTAAATTATTATATTAACAAACTTTTATAACAAATTATTGTATGAATATAATAATTAAATTCCAACAAATTCAAATTCAAAAAGCCTATTATAACATTATTATGCAAAAAAAAAAAAAGGGAGAAGAAGAATTTTTATTTTTCAAAGTTTGTAAATAAATGTGATGTATGTTTCTTAGTGGCAGTTCATGCCGAGAGAAAGTATTATAACATTACTATAGCAAAAAAAATTTTCATTTTCAAATTTTCTAAATAAATCTGATATATTTTTGTTAGTGGCAGCTCACGCAAAAGAAAATAAAGTGAGAGAGAATTGAATTTCGTTTCCATATCTTTTAAAAGAATCTATGATGAAACAGGCTTTCTTAAAAAAATTCGAAAAAAAAAGAAATAGCAACGGTATTTTTTTCTAAAGAATGAGTGACAAGGAAGTTAAATTCGTAATTATTCAAAATTAAGAAAAAAAGTTCTCCCTTTTTTTTATAAAACATTTAAACCAAATGCTGCCATTGTTGTTGTTTTTTCAGTTTGCACCAAAATATCGAACTGGAATTCAATAATCCTGTATTTTTATCCGTACGTAATTAAATATTTTTATGGACACGTTCTCATTTTTTTTTAATCATTTCGGAATACGCTTCGAAGCTATTATCACCAGGACAAAAAAATGAGACACGGAATAATTCCCTGTATTACTAGAAAGAAAGAAGCACAAAAAGAATTAAATAAAAAGAAAGAAAAACAGAGGGAAAAAACCTGAGCTTAACGGAGAAAATTACTTTGAAAAGTATTTTCTTTTCTCTTATTTTCAATCTTTGCAGAGGAAAGAAATGATTAACAAGTTCAATCCTGAAAAGTTAACAAGATAAGAACAAGGTGACAAAAGAAGTACGAAAAGGAAGGACAAAGAACCATCCTGCCTTCTACCAATTATTTATTTCTTTTCTTGTCCTGACTATCAGGTATTCCATTTGTATTCCTTGACTTATTTGAATAGAAGAATAAATGACAAATGAATTTTTCCTAAATACAGCTGTTATATTTATATACAGATGTTATCGTTATGTATTAAATAAATGGAAAAAGAAATACAAGAAAATGTATGTATTGTTCCAAATGATGAAATGGAATGCATCCTTTCAAATGATTCCAGTAAATGAGTACATAAAAAAGAATATTTAATTAATAAGTTTTCCAATTTATTTATTAAATTTGTAAGAGATTTGCTTCAGTAATCAGATTGCTTAATGAGAAATTGTCTAGTTCATGCTCATAGGATATGTAAATACTAGATCTTTGCCCTGTAATGTGCTTCTGAGAAGCCTTATAGATCCTTCACTTATTGGTGGATAGTTTGTATCATACAATGTATAAAATATGTGGTATATATATTGTCACCGATATATAAAAAAAATTAACAAACATTAAAATAAATTAATTTCTATTACTTCGAACTCGTGCCCCGGTGGTAGAATACACTGTTAAAGTGAGAAAGGTGTCAGATTCATATCCGCTGGCAGTATATGCTTTAGTCGATGTTTTCAAAAACGATGACAAAGGGGCTTAACCATTCTCGCGTCTACTGGCAGGTTTCTTGATTGAAGATCGGCTTGATGGCGAATGGCTATTTCTCTGGTCTGTGGTACCACAGGCTTCAAGTTTGACTCCTTTGCTCTAGGTTTCGGTCTAATTAGCCTAAAGTGTTTGCAATAGGACCGTTGAATGACAAATCAAACCAAACCTGATTGGAGAGCATACTATACGCAAATACGTGTCACTTAATCCTAAAAGTTTTCCCGGAAGAAATTATTAGTGGCCTTCATTTGAGAAACATGAGTAGGCCCTTGATGCAAAAAAAAAGGCAGGATACTTAAATATCACGGGCTTGGCTTTCGGTGCCACAGGTTTCGATTTCGTGTCACAGCAGTGCCTTAAATGTTTGTAGTGGTTTGGAATCCCTTTAAGCCATAAGTTCTGGTCTAATATGACTTTATATCGTAGGGCTGACAACTTTTACCTTATAAAAATAAAAACATCCGTTTCAGAATCTACCAGGGGACAAAAGGCCATGCTCCAACATGGACTGTAGTGCCAGGGAATTAGTTAATTTTAAATATCACAATACTGATCACTGACACTATCTTATTGTATAAGTTCCCCCATATGATGTGCAATACAAGGATCTACTGCATTACACCACATAGAGAAATGTGTTATTAACCCATTGTAGAAGACTTCCGATTTAACCGATTTAAAGCTAATAAACATAAAGTTCTCTCTAACCAAAAAAGGTTCTTAAAATGTGTACACTTATTGTAAAACAGTAGTGTCTGAGGCCATGCCACCTTTGGCATTCAAACTCTAGTATTCTTGTATTATATCGAAGTACCATTCCTACTATACGGTGATATTAAATTGAAATAATCGAATCAAAAACAAACAATGGTCGCATCGAAATAATTTTCTGAATTACTGGAAAAAGAAAACGAAAAACTAAAATCCAACCCAACAAATTACTTTGAAATCTTTTCCTTGTTTTATTTTCAATCTCTGGATGGGGAAGGAGCAGTTGTCAAATTCAATTCTGGGAGCTAACAAGATAGGAGCAAGACGACAAAAGAAATACGCAAAAGTAAAGACAGACTTTATTTGCTGTCTGCCAAATTATTTACATCTTTTCTTTACCTAACTATCAAACTTTTCTTTTGTACTTCTGATGTATTTGAATCTAAAAATAAAAGACAAGCACGATCTCTTTTCATATCTTTCATTACAGAAATTGTAATATTGTATACTGGATATAAATACAAAAAATGAAATACAGTCTTTGAGAACAAAATCTTTCCAAATAATATAACTCATAGTTTAAAGAATATATGAATATCTAACTGATGTATTCATGTAACTGATACATTTATATATTCTGTAGATTAAATTGTAAGTATCGCTCAAATGTTAAAATAAAGCATATTTTGAGACTCGATATACTAGAAGAAACGTTAATCCTATTAAATAAAAGTTTAAAACAGAATATATTTTGTGAGAAATATGCATGCCTGACTTGCGGCTCAGTGGCAACGTGTGCCGCTGGTGAACATTAGGACTGCGGTTCAATCTGCTGAAGACCTTGTTGTAGACACTGTTTCAAAAACGATGATACTTGATGGAGTTTGTGATTTCCTTGTGAGTTGGACTATCTGGTGGGAGTTTTCCGCATTTTGTCTCATACAATACCAAATGCATAGTAGTTCACCTTAAAAGTCCTCCCGGAACGCATCACTACCCTCCTTCTTCAGCGTCAGATTTCTACCTACGGGTGCTCCATTACAACAGAAGCCCGTTTTCCGTTACTCCATTAGTAGACCACTCATGAGGTGTCCGTCCCATGCTGCCCGACACTCGGGACTAGTCACGAAAATAGAAATCATTGAATAGAGAATGTCGAATTATCTCCTCATTTCTAAAAGCGGTGACTACACAGCACGATACAAATACATTCTATTGCAGTTGTTACTAATGGATCATTAAACGGGCTGAAGAAGTGTTTAAAACACAAAATTGTTTGATATAAATTTTTTTGATTATGACACTATAGTTTGATTATATTTCCACGTAAAAACATTTAAGTATTTCAATATGAATTAAACTTATTTATTTTGACAAATATTTTACATGATATACGTTTTATTTATTAATTTATCCAACAGAATTATTGCGATTTTTTTCTCAAATATTCAATACTTTTATTAGGCCACAAATGCTGCGTTGTTCCTTATCCCACTTGGTCGATAGCAACATCTAGATCAAGTCCAAGAACCCGTGTGACTACCTTCGCTTTTGGGAGAAAACCCTAAAAACTCCCATCAGTTAGACCGACTCGCGAGGCAAGATGTTGAACATCACGAACGCCATCGAGTCTCCTTGTTTTTTTTGAAACAGAGTCTACAACAAAGCCGCCAGTGGAATGACAAAAAAATAAATAAATCCACTGGCAAAGCCACCAGTGGCCTCAGCCGTACTGCAGCATACCAGCGGCCAGGTTGCCAGTCTGCCAGATTTGAACTGTAAGCTACATAAACAAAACGAAGAAACAATGCTATATATATACTGTTCAGATTTTTCTTACATGAATATATAATATAGATGCACACCAGCGGCGAACGTTGCTATTGAGCCACGAGTAGGGCACATAAGTTGTAAATTTGATAAAGAGATATTTTTAATAAAAATACGATCATAGAATAGAATCAAATACAATAATTAGAAAATAATTTGGACTAAGATTAATAATTAAAATCAAACATAAAATTAAGAATTATTTTTATATAACGATTATTTTATATAGAGCTAAAAAAAAGTATCCAAAATCAACAGCATGTTAAATTTCACTACATCAAAAACAAACTTTTTAATAATAACTATTTGGTCGAAAAATAACAGCTAAAATATCTTAATTCTAATATTTTGCTTTTAAAGGCCCTTTGCAATAATTTAAATTCCTGTATTTATTCACAATAATATCTTGAGTAAATTTATAAGTTATACTTAAAATTATATTTGTAGATTACTATTTCGAATCAGCCTCCCTTCTATCTGCATTCTAGTGAATGCTAGCTTTGTAAGTTTTTGCATAAATTTAAACAAAGCTGAAATTTCTAATTAAGCACTCGCCATTCGTTATTGGTAGCCTTTCCTTTTCATACGCAGAGGAACACAGAAATCACTTTGGTTTTCAAATCAAAGCTAAGCGAAGCCACCATTTCTCGAATGTTCAGTGTTTAAGTGAATTAAAGATGGCTAAGGATATTTAATGGACAGGCAATTTCTAAGAGCTTTGATAATATTTAAATTGTTCAGCGTATATTTGTAATAGTGGTTTGGAGTACACTAATAGGCAGTTTGTTTGGTTTCGAGATAAAGAAACTTTATTGAATATCCTATAAGCGATGCTAAACCTAATTTTTCCATGTCTATGACATGAATGAGCATGATAAATCTATAGGCTGTAAAGTCTTTCCATCTGGTTCAGAGAGATCAGGAGAAGTTTGAACCACGCACGTCATCCTTGAGAAAGGTATAGCTAAGTACTGTATTATTATATTATATGAACATTATATATAAGATGTGTTGCTGTGAGATTTACGGTGACCACTAATGGCATGACATAAAAAGTAGAAATGAGACTTTTCGATTGTTAACAAAATTCTGTGTTAAGAATGTAATGTCAAAAGTTGCTCAAATCTTAGTAAAGGTTCTAGAAAGTTTATGATTTTATACTTTTTGTTAAATTTCTTTGAAGCTGTAATTGAATAAAATTGAATAAATTGAAATTGAAAATTAATTATTGACTAGAATCTGATTGAATTCCTCAGTTAAAAAATTATGACTATGATAATTCTTTAATAATTTCAATATAGTGTGGTTAATGAATCTATCTAGCTATTGCTTTTCTAGAACTTTACTTCCTTATGCTTTGTTGTTATGTTGCTTTTTAATACGCTTTTTTATTAGCTTCGTATGTATGTATGTAATGTAATGTAATGTAATGTATGTAATGTAATGTATGTAATGTAATGTATGTAATGTAATGTATGTAATGTAATGTATGTAATGTAATGTATGTAATGTAATGTATGTAATGTAATGTAATGTAATGTATGTAATGTAATGTATGTAATGTAATGTATGTAATGTAATGTATGTAATGTAATGTATGTAATGTAATGTATGTAATGTAATGTATGTAATGTAATGTATGTAATGTAATGTATGTAATGTAATGTATGTAATGTAATGTATGTAATGTAATGTATGTAATGTAATGTATGTAATGTAATGTATGTATGTATGTATGTATGTATGTATGCATGCATGCATGTATGTATGTATGTATGTAACTGACTTTTTCCCTGGAGATCTGTTTCTCCTCATATACACTATTTAAGCTGCAAAGAAACATTTACAGGCATCTTTCAGAAAGAGAACAGTTGATTCTTTTTAATACGCTTTTATATTAGTTTCACCTGTATGTTTGTTTGTTTATTTGTAACTGACTCTTTGGGCTCGATTTTGCCCTACTTTAAGCGATCAGATTTCATTTAAACGTTGTAGACTTATCAAGGATCCGACGACACTAAAATATTTTGATAAGTTTATTATCTCATCATGATTAGGATCGCCAGGATTAGAGATTTTATTTTAACTTATGAAGAGCAATTTAACCCATGTAGAATGAAAGTATTCAATAAAGACATTCAACTTACGTGGGACAGTGGCACAACGGACTATTCGCATTTAGCCTTTGTTTTACTCACAATTACATTATTGTAAGAACTATAGTTCCACCCTCCGTACCGGGACCTCATTTAAATATTATAGTTTAAAAACACTAAAAACACGCTTTTAGAGTTAATCAAACTAAAAGTAAAAAATAAATGAATAGTTTAAAAAACTAAAAACACGCTTTTAGAGTTAATCAAACTAAAAGTAAAAAATAATTGCTAACATAAGAATAAAATGACCAACGAGAAAAGGAATGCCACTGTTCTAAAAAGCGTGGAGTGCTTTGTATGACATTTTTAAACTATGCATTTCGGAATGAAACTAGTGAAAATTATAACGATTGATATCGAGCACCCCACGCTTTTAGAACAGTGACATTCATTTTCTCGTCGGTCATTTTATTCTTATGTTGACAATTATTTTTTTACTTTTAGTTTGATTAACTCTAAAAGCGTGTTTTTTTTTTTTTAAACTATTCATTTATTTAACTTCCTGATTTACTGTAACTACTAATTATTGGCTCATTTCTCATATCTTATATCTTTTTTATTATGTTGTATTGCTATTAAATTTATGGGGTCCCCAAAATGCTATGAAATAAAATAGAAGTGAGGCTTTTCGAATGTTAGCAAAAATCTGTGTTAACTTAAGAAAATAGTCAAAAGTTGAATCTGAAATCTTAATAACGGTTCTGGGTAACCGATTTCACCCTTTTTTAAAAAAAAAAATATTTTAAGCTATCTGGAATAAAACAAAGTGTATTGGTGATTAAAATTAACAGAATCTGATTGAATGAAAATGTGACTATATTAGAATTTTAAGTAACTGCAATACTATACTGTGGCTAATGAAATTAGTTCTTGTTTTTCTAGTACTTTACTTCCTTATGTTTTGTTATTTATGTTGCTTTTTTAACTTCCTAATTTAACTGTAACTACTTATTACAGAGTTTTTGCATACCAATGTTAGTTACTGTAGGACGTCCGTTAGCTTTTTCTCCCTAGCGCATGCTCACAGGAAACTGAGCATGCACGCTATGGAGAAAAAGCTAACGGACGTCCTACGGTAACTAACGTACGGTATGCAAAAACTCTATATTATTGACTCATTCCTGTGGATGTTGAACTGTACTGTGATGAATTTTTAATAATTTAACTATTATAAAAATAATATAATAATATTATTAATAATTTAATTAATAATCCCCCTCAAAATAATAATATTATATTAATATAATATAATAATTCAATTGCTATAGTAATAAACATATAACAAAGTGTATTACAGCAAAAACAAAAAATGATTTTTATTTTTATTTTTCAAATTTTGTAAATCGACATGATGTATTTTTTTGCAAGTGTCAGTTCCTGCATAGAGAAAGTGATAGGAGAAAATTGAATTTCGTTTCAATATCTTTTAAAAAAATCTATGATGAGACAGGCGTTCTTAAAAAAAAATACAAAAAAAGAAATACCAATGGTATTTTTTTCTAAAGAATAAAAGTGTCAAGGAGTTTAATTCTTAATTATTCCAGATTAAAAAAAAATATAAATATCCCTTTTTTTTTTGAGGAAACATTTAAAAAAAAACTGCCATTGTTGTTTTTATCAGTTTGCACCAAAATATCGATCTGAATTCAATAATCCTGTATTTTTAGTCGTACGTAATTAAATATTTTTATGGACACACATTCTGATTTTCTTTAATCTTTTCGGAAAACGAAAACTATTATCACCAAGACAAAAAAAAAAAAAAAAAAAGAAAAAATCAACACCAAATAATTCCCTTCATTACTAGAAAGAAAGAAGTACAAAAAAGATTAAATAAAAGAAAGAAAAACAGATAGCAAAAAAACTGAGCTGAACGGAGAAAATTACTTTGAAAAATATTTCTTTTTTCTTATTTTCAATCTTTCCAGAATAAAGAAATGATTAACAAGTTCAATCCTGGAAAATTAACAAGATAAGAGCAAAGCGACAAAAGAAGTACGAAAAAGGAAGGACAAAGAACTATCCAGCCTTCTACCAATTATTTCTTCTTTTTCTTGTCCTGACTATCAGGTATTCCCTTTGTATTCCTTGACTTGTTTGAATGGAAGAATAAATGACAAATGAAACATATTTCCACATATATTTTCCTAAATACATTTGTTATCGTTATATACAGATGTTGTTGTTATTAAATAAATGGAAAAAGAATGTTCGGAAAATGTACGTTTCGTTACAAATGATGAAATGGAATTAATAAGCATTCCAGTATATTTATTAAATGAGTAAGAGCAGTAGTCAGGTTGCTTAATTAGAAATTGTGTAGTTCATACTCGTATGATGTGTAAATATTACATATTTACCCTTGAATGTCCTTCTGAAAAGCATTATTGGTTCTTACCTTATTGGTGGATTGGTATAAAATATGGAGTCACCGACGTATAGAAAATTAACAAACATAGAAAAGAATAATATTTTTAGTATTTCCAACTCATGGCTCAGTGGTAGAATACACAGTTAAAAGGAGAAGGGTTCAAATTCGTATCCTCTGACAGCCACCGTTGCAGTCAATGTTTTCAAAAACGATGGAACTTGATGGTAATTGAGTTTAATCGTCTTTAGGACTTGTCTTAATGTGAGACATGTATTTATCTGATGGTAGGCAAATAAGTGTTCCGTTCACCTAAAAGTTTTCATGGAAGGCAATCACTTCCTTTGATTCAAATCTTTGTTGCAATCACTGCTTTCAAACTAGAAGCTGAGTGTGTCCTTATATACAAGAGCTTAATATTGACATTCACGTTGTCTGGTCATCTTTTTTTCATGTGATACATAAATTCAGTGCAATTGTCCTTTAAAATCCATTTATAGTGTCAATTCTTCATATCCATCTGCTGATTGTTCTTGGCCTTTACTTGAAAAACATGAGATGGGGATATGGGAAAAAAAAGCTGGGTATTTAAATATCACGGGCTTAGCACTTTGTAATACAGGATTTGGGTTCTAGTCCTGGCAGTGCCACTGGTTTTATGTTCTAGTTCCACTGTGCTATGGATGCTCGTAGTGATTCGGGATCCACTTTAAACCGAAGTTCTCAGTGTAATTTGACTGTAAAATGTAGGGCTGACAACCTCATCCCTTAAAAAAATGTTGTTTCGGATTCTACCAGCGAGCAGAAAGTCATGCTCCAACAAATTGTAAGTGCTGGAAAGTTAGTTAATTTAACTATCACAATACTGATCACTGCATCTTATTGTAGAAGTTCTCCTTATGTGCAATACAAGGATATACTATATTAATACCTACAGATAAACGTGTTAATTAACTCAATCTTGCAGACTATTTAACAAGCTAGAATTTATCTGCTATTAAAGCTAATAAATCGAAAGATCTCTCTAACGAATAATAGTTTAAAAAAACTAAAAACACGCTTTTAGAGTTTTTAAACTATTAATTTATTTTTACTTTTTAGTTTGATTAACTCTAAAAGCGTGTTTGTTTAGTTTTTAAACTCATTAATTTATTTACTTTTTAGTTTGATTAACTCTAAAAGCATGTTTTTAGTGTTTTTAAACTATAATATTTAAATGAGGTATGTACCGGAGGACTGGTTCATACAATAATTTAATTGTGAGTAAAACAAAGGCTAAATGCGAATAAAGCCAGCCATCTGTTCGAACAGGGAATCTCTAATCAGGCGAGTTATCCATTGTGCCGCTGTCCCCACGTAGGTTTGAATATCTGAAAGATATCTGTAAATGTTTCTTTGTAGCTTATATAGTGTATATGAGGACAAGCAGATCTCTGGGGAAAGTTTGCGCCGATCAAGATGACATTTCAAAGGCTGTGTGTTTTAATCACTAATCCTGGCGATCTTAATCATGATGAGATAATAAACTTATCAAAGGCCGACGACTTAAAATATTTTGATAAGTCTACAACGTTTAAATTAAATCGGATCGCTTAAAGTAGGGCAAAATTGAGCCCAATGTGTCAGTTACATACATACATACATACAAACAAACATATAGGTGAAACTAATAAAAGCGTATTAAAAAAACTCTGCAAACCTGAACATTTATTGTAATAAACTAGCGACTGAGGACATTCCATCTTTGGTATTCAAACCCTAGTATTCTTGTATCATATCTAAATAATTTCCTACAATACAATGAGGGGAACATGTATTAAATTGAAGCAGTTATAGCAATAAAAAACAGTGATCGTATCGAAATAATTTTCTGAATTACGGGAAAATAAGAAAACTAAAAACTAAAATCCAACCTAACAAATTACTTTGAAATATTTTCCTTATTTTATTTTCAATCATTGGATAGGAAGAAGCAGTTGTCAAATTCAATTCTGGGAGCTAACAAGATAGGAGCAAGACGACAAAAGAAATACGCAAAAAAAGCAAAGACAGACTTTATTTGCTGTCTGCCAAATTATTTATATATTTTCTTTACCTAACTACCAGACATTTCTTTTGTATTCCTCATCTATTTGAATCGAAAAAAAAAAAAACCAAACGCGATCCCTTTTCATATGTTTCGTTAAAGCAATTGTAATATTGTACAATAGATATGATACAAAAAACGAGTTTTACTCTTATATTATTTATAAAGATTTTGTTCTCTAACTGATAGTTTAAAGAATATATGAATATCTAAGTGATGTATTCATGTAACTGATACATTCTATATTCTGTAGATTAAATTATAAATATATAAGAATGCAGCACACAAATGCTAGCAGATGGAATATTTTTAGACTCCATATATAAGAAGTATTCCTATTAAGTAAAAATTTAGAACAGAATATATAATCAGATAAAAAAATTTATGCCCGACTAGTGGCTTAGTGGCAAAGCGCGCTGCTGGTGATCATTAGGGAGTAGGTTCCTATCCGCTGGCGGTTTTGTTGTAGACTGTTTCCAAAAACGAGGAGAATCGACGGCGTTTGGGATGCTGAGAATTTTACCTCTCGTGCGTCAGACTACCTGATGGAAGTTTTTCCGAATTTTCTTCCATACGATACCAAATGTGGGGTAGTCCCCGTAAAGTCCGCTCGGAAAGCACTGCCCTCCGTCTTCAAGTACTCGGAGCCAAGTCAGACTGCTACCAACGGGTGCTCCATCACAACAGAAACTGCCCTCCCCTCCACTTTTCCTTCCATCCATGAGTGGACTACACAGGGGATGTTTGTCCTGAGCTGCCGGATACTGAGGATTAATCACAACAACAACAGAAACCAACGAAAGTCGTCGCGAAATAACCATTGAATCTCCTCATTTTTAAAGGCAGTGACTACACTGTAACCTACAAATGCATTTTAAACTGCATTCTGCTGCACGTGTTACTACTAGATCGAAAAAAAAAAATGCCAAACGCAATCCCTTTTTATATGTTTCGTTAAAACAATTGTAATATTGTGTACTAGATATGATACAAAAAACGAGTTATACTCTTAGAGGCCAAAATCTTTCCAAATAATATTAGATGGTATAAAGAATATATCAATATCTAACTGATGTATTCATATGTATTCTTAAGAATAAATTGTAATATATAAGAATGTAGCAGTCCAATGTTAATATAGAGCATATTTTTAGACTCTGTCTAAAATTATTCTCTATACTAACATTCGAAACTACATTCTTATATATTTATAGAATAGAGAAATTCTTCTCGAAAATGATTGAATTTCCTTATTTCAAAAAAATCCGAGACTACAATGTATTCCATCCTGCATTCTGCTGTACGTGTTATTAATGGATCATTAAACAGGTTAAAGACATGTTTAAACCACAAAATTGCTTGATATACAGTTTTTTTTTTATTATAACAATACAATTTAATTATATAACAATAAAATGCAATTTCGAATGTTATTGTACTAGTTAAATTTATTTATTTCGATAAATTTTTAACATGGTATATATTTTCTTCATTTTATCCAGTATAATTATTGCGAATTTTTCTTAAATATTGAATATTTATACTAGACCACAAAGGTTGTGTTGTTTCTTATCCCACTTGGTCGGCAGCAACATGTAGATCAAGTTCATGAACCAGTGTGTTCTCATGGAAGAAAGGAAGGGAACAGTTTCTGTTGTGATGGGGCACCTGTACGTCGAAGTCTTACTTGGATCCGTGTCCCTGAAGAAGGAGGGCAGTGTATTCCGGGAGGACTTTTAGGTTGAACTACTCCGCATTGGTATCTTATGGTAGAAACTTCCACCATGTAGTCTGACTAATGAGACAAGACGCTGAACATCAATAACACCATCGAGTCTCTTAATCTCTGGAGACGTTTTTTGAAACAATGTCTACAACAAATCCACTGTGCCATGAATCGGACACGAAGATTGTAAATTTGATAAAAACACATTTTTAATAAAAATAAGTTCGCAGAATTAAAAACAAAAAACGATTCATTAAATAAAAAAAGTAAATGAAAAAAAGATTTTGTTATAGCTATTCTATCAAATTAAATACAATAATTAGAAACTGCTTTTGAATAATAAATATAAAGGCAAATATAAAATTAATAATTATTTTTTATAACGATTATTTTTTTATATGAAGTATACGAAATCAATAGCATGTTAAAATCAATAGCATCAAAAACAAATTTTTCAATTTTAATAATTTAGTCAAAAAATAACAACTAAAACGTTTTAAGGTTGACATTTTGCTTTAGGGCACTTCGCCGTAATTGAAATCAGGATATTCATTCACAATAATATCTTGAGTCAATTTATAAGTTAGGGGACAAGTAGTAAGGGGACAGCTTCTGTTGAGATGGGGCACCTGTACGTCGAAGTCTGACTTGGATCCGAGTCGCTGAAGAAGGAGGGCAGTGCCTTCCGGCAAGATATTTAGAGTAAACTATCCTGTATTTGCGTATCGTATCGGAGAAAACCCGGAAAATTACCATCAGTTAGTTCGGCTCACTAGGCAAGATGTTAAATACCACAAACACCACTAAGCCTCCTCGTTTTTGAAACAATATCTACAACAACGCCACAAGCGGATTGAATCTCAGCCCTAATAATCACCAGCGGCGCACGTTGCCACTAGTCGGCGACAAATGTTCTAAATTGATAAAGAGACTTTTTAATAAAAATACGCCCTTAGAATTAAAAATAGTAAATAATTCGTTGAATAAAGAAAACAGTAAACAATCAAGGATTTTTTTAATAGCCGCTCTATAAAATCAAATACGATAATTATAAAATACTTTTGAATAAGATTAAAAAGGAAAAGATAACATTAACAATTATTTTTATATAACGATTACTTTTTATGAACTAAAAAAAGTAGCTAAATCAATAGTATGTTAAAATTTGACTACATCAAAAACAAACTTTCTCCATAAAAATTAATGTGGTGGAAGAATATCAACTAAATTGTCTTAAGGCAAATATTTCACTTAAGGGCACTTTGCCATAATTTAAATCACGATATTTATTCACAATAATATCTTGAGTGAATTTATAAGTTATGTTTAAAATTATATTCGCAGATTACCATTTTGAATCAGCATCACTTCCAGCTTCATTCTAGTGAATGCCAGCTTTGTAAGTTTTGCATAAATTTAATCAAAGCTGAAATTTCTAATCAGGCACTCGCAGTTCGTTATTGGTAGCATTTGCTTTTCATACGCAGAGGAGCACAGAGATCACTTAGAGTTTCAAATCAAAGCTAAGCGAAGCCAACATATCTAGAATGCTTAGGCAATTTCATGGATTTCAGCAGTTTAAACTCAATTTCCTACAAATTCTCGAGCTGAATAAATGTATTTGTCCAAAGTTAAGTGAATTAAAGATGGCCAAGGATTTTCAATGAACATACAGTTTCAAAGGGATTTGATTCTATTTAAATGCTCCTAAGTATATTTGTAATAGAGGTTTGGAGTACACTAATAGGACAATTTGTTGTGTTTTTGAGCTAAAGGAAGTTTATTGAATACCCAATAAGTGATGTTAAACCTGATATTTACATTTCTATGCCATGAGTGGCCATGATAAATCTGTAGGTGTAAAGACTTTCCATCGAGTTCAAGGAGAAGAGGATGAAAATTTCGAACCTTACACATGCCATCCTTGAAGAATGGGATGCAATTCTAAAAAGCTGCTTACTACACTTATGTAAAGCTGAAACTGCTGCATGTTTATCAATTGTAACGGAAAATTACCTCAGATCAAAATGTTTGGCATTGTAAATTAATATTTTATAAAATTTTTGTTATTTTTATATGCAAAATGAAATAGATAAAATCATATAAAATGTATTATTATTGTCTATGTTTTTTTTTTCCTTTTCTTTCCCTTATGTTGGAAATATGATATGTTGGTTATATCAATTATTCTGTATAGAATAAATAATTTGTTTTTTAATGTTGGTCATATTTTTGTTGAACATCTGTGGGCCTCATGTATGATTTATATATATCATGAACAGCTCATCGACGAGTAATGAGAGAAGAACATTGCGTTCCAATGAGATTTTTAGATGTAATTGAACCGAATTTCTTTTTCATATGGGACAAAACCCGAAAAACTCCCATCAGGTAATCCGACTCACGAGACAAGATGCTGAACATCATAAACATGATCGAGGCTCATCGTTTTTTGAAATAGTATCTGCAAGAATGCCGCCAGCAGATTGAACCTCAGCTCTAATGCTCACCAGTGGTACACGTTGTCACTGAGCCACGCGTAGGGTACAAATGTTGTATAAATGATAAAGAGTCCTTTTAGTAAAAATATGGTCATAGAATTAAAAATCATTCGTTGATTAAAAAAAGTAAATAAAACATATATTTTTTATAGCTACCATATAAATTAAGTATGTAATATTGATTAGAAAATTCTGCGGAATAAGTTTAATAAAATCAAACATAAAAGTAATAATTATTTTTATATAACGATTCTTTTTATAAACTAAAAGTAGCGAAATCAATAGCAAGTTAAAAATTTCACTAACTAACTTTCTCCATTAAAATTAATTTGATGGAAGAATAACATCTAAAATGTCTCAAGGCTTATATTTTGCTTTAGGGCACATTGCCATAATTTAAATCACGACGTTTATTCACAATAATATCTTGAGCAAATTTATAAATTATGCTTAAAATTATATTCGTAGATTACCATTTTGGAATCAGTCTCCCTTCCAGCTTCATTCTAGTGAATGCTAGCTTTGTAAGTTTTGCATAAATTTAATCAAAGCTGCAATTTAATCAGGCACTCGCCATTCGTTATTGGTAGCATTTCCTTTTCATACTCTGAGCAGCACAGAAATCACTTAGGTTTACAAATCAAAGCTAAGCGAAGCCACCATTTCTGGAATGCTCAGCCCATTTGATTTCAGCAGTTTAAACTCAATTCCATACAAATTCTTGCTCTGATTAAATGTATTTGTCCAAAGTTAAGTGAATTAAATATGGGCAAGGATGTTTAATGGACGTGATATTTCTAAGGGTTTTGATAACATTTAAATGGTTCAACGTATATTTGTAATAGAGGTTTGAAGTACACTAATAGGATAGTTTGTTGGGTTTTTGAGTTAAAGAAACTTTATTGAATACATGATAAGTGATGCTAAGCTTAATATTTACATTTCTATGCCATGAATAACTACGATAAATTTGAAGGCTGAAAAGACTTTCCTTTGAATTCTAGGAGATGAGTACGAAAAGTTCGATCCATACACATACCATCCTTAAAAAAAATGGGGCTACTTTGTTAAATACCTATTGACCACCTATGTATAAAACTGATTTAGTTTGGTTTAGTTTATCTCTACTCTACTGTCATTTGTTTACACGCTTTGGGCTAATTAGACCGGCACCTACAGTTTAACGTGGATTTCGAACCACTAACAAACATCCATGCCACGGCCAGGATTCGAACCTTGGTACCCAAGGCCAAAGCGCTAGCCAATTGGCCATCAGGTCGCTGTGTAAAACTGAAACTACTGCATGCCAACATTATAACGGCAAATGACATCATATCAAAATGTTTGGCGTTGAAAATTGATATTGTTTAAAAGTTTTATTTTTATATGCAATATAAAATAAATAAAAACAAATTTTACATGTTTTTATCTATATTATACTGTTATACTATTTATTATTTTCATGTTTTTTTTTTTTTTTTTATCTTATAAATTATATTAATTACATTTTCTCAAATTATTCTATATAGTATAAATATTTGAATTATTTTAACGTTGGATAATAAATTTTGTAGGACATCTGTAGACCACTTATATAGTGGCGGGTGATGAGGAGAGAAGAATGCCTTCCAGGAATACTTTTACATGTAATTGCGCCGAATTTATGTGACGTATGGTAGAAAACCCGGAAAACTCTTACCACCAGCCTGATTATAGATGTCAAACTCTTTGCTCATAAAGTCATAATCGTCACCGACTATCTCCGTTTCAGAAAGCTATAATTACAACTATGCTGCAAATTGGTTTGAACCTTTGCTTTCCTCGATTCTAGATATGCACTTTGCTACTGGGCCCCGAGGCGGACATATAGAATATATTCGATTCAAAATAAATGCTTAAAAGTTTTTATATATTTCTATCTCTTCTATCTGTAAAATTTCTTACATTACTGTATAATACTGCTAATTTGTTAACAAACTTTGCAATATCGTTACGCAACAAATTTTGCGTTACTTAAAGGCACCATAGGACCACGGTTCCCACATTTTACTACCTCATTTGGAACACGGGATACATTCTTTTTTTTTTTTTTGTTTATTTGATAAATTATCAGTTGTATCAGCTGATGCCAGTTTATAAAAGTTGGGAAAAATAACTGCTAACGATTTTTTTTACTAAATGGTGTTTTTGTCGTTAATGACAAAGTTGAAAATGTCCTTCTATACTGCAGCTAAGTATAAAAGAATCTAATTATGTTCAAATAAATATGATTTTCTAAGAGAATATTTTTAATGAGCAGATTAAAGGAAATTCTAATGAGCGAAATATGATTATGAATTTCTAAGAGGAAATTTTTAATGAGCAGATTAAAAAGAAATTTGAATGGGCAAAATATGATTATGATTTTCTTAGGATTAGAATCTTAGAATTATATTCCCTGTTAGAATATTTTTAATGAACAAATTAAAAGAAATTCTAATGTAGCAAAAAATATGATTATGATTTTCTTAGAATTATATTCCCTGTTAGAATATTTTTTAATGAACAAATTAAAAAGAAATTCTAATGTAGCAAAATATGATTATGATTTTCTTAGAATTAGAATCTTAGAATTATATTCCCTGTTAGAATATTTTTAATGAACAAATTAAAAGAAATTCTAATGTAGCAAAATATGATTATGATTTTCTTAGAATTAGAATCTTAGAATTATATTCCCTGTTAGATTTTTAATGAACAAATTAAAGAAATTATAATGTAGCAAAATATGATTATGATTTTCTTAGAATTAGAATCTTAGAATTATATTCCCTGTTAGAATATTTTTAATGAACAAATTAAAAGAAATTCTAATGTAGCAAAATATGATTATGATTTTCTAAGAGAATATTTTTAATGAGCCGATTAAAAGAAAACCTAATGAGCAAAATATGATTTTAGTGACACTTTTAAGATCCACAATGCCCTTTTACCAAACAAAAATTGCGAGCATGGAAAATAAGGAAAATCTTTGTTCTCAAGGACATCATTTGTTCGAAGACTCAAATTTTAGAGCCATATTTGAGAACTTGAAAAAAAAGGAAATGAACATGACTGATTTGTTTGCTGATACTTTAAACAGATTTCTTTCGTTTGGTATTCCGAAATACTAGAAGATCATCTTTCCTGGGGAAAAACCTCTAAAGTTCTCAATGTGGTCAACAAGTAATAAGGGGATCCACTCATAACAAGGACTTCTTATTTCCTGAGCATACACATGGAAAAATCAATTGTCTGGAAAGTCTTGTATTTTGCTGATAGCGTGATGTTACAGAATTGACAGTTGTATTTCAGTTCAAGATCCAAAGAGTTTAAAAGGATGGGAAGTTTTTACATTGAAAATGCTTTGTTGTTGTTTGAAACAATACCAGGTTCCTTTTTATTAAAAAATAATTTATGAAAAATAATGTTAACATTAAAAATAAAATTCGATAAAGTTCAAATATATTCAGCTAGGTTCAATATATATTACATCTTGAATTCAAAAGAAATTTCTCACCGAATTATTAATATATTATTAATTATTCAAATATAATAAATTCCTTATTGAGTGGTCATTTACTGGATTGAAACCTTTAAACTGTTATTGGAATTATATTTCAGATATTACTACTATAATATTCCTAACATAAATACTATCATTTACGGAATTGTCATAAAAATAATAAAAGTTTAAATGATGGTTAAATGGGGTTAATTAGGTTAACTGGCCAAAATTATTTAGAGCATACATCAAATCCTATTTTAAAATGCAAAAAAAAAGAATTAAACAAAGATTAATAAAAGTCAGTGACAGTAAATTAAAATATTTTTTTCAGATTTAGTTTTTACTTGTGAATTTTTTTAAATTAAAAAGTAAATAAAATTTTAATGTTTATTACTTAATTTTTATCATCCTATTAAAAATGATCGGTTTATCATTAAATAGGAAGTTACGTTTAGTATCACAGGAAAAAATGGATTTAGAAAATTGATTAAACTATTGTTGTAATTACACCTCAAAAAGTATGACCTAATGTCATTCGAAATGTCACTGAAAAAAAAAAAGCAGATATATAGCAAATTCAGCATTACCCATACAGATAACCTGCTGTACACTATACATCACACCAGGTCAACAACGGGAAAAGGCACTTAAAGAAAATATTTTATTGTGTTATTATTATTTTATTGTTTTCCTTTCGCTGAAAAATGCACAGATCAGAATATATTTGTCATTCTGGGCTATTTCTATGTAAACGGAATTGATTGTCAATTGTTGTGATGTTTACTAGGATGATAAGAACTGTATGTCCGGTTGCTGGATATACTTTCGTGGCAATAGAAAATTCTCTTATGTAGTTTGAAGCCACTACTATATTCAAAGAGAAGTCTAGCCTCAGACACATACATAAAAAGTTTTTATTTTTAGCATACAAATTCATTGACTAGTGTGTAGCAACATATACTTGAAATTAAGCAAAAAAGCATATAAGATCAGAATGCGAAACTAAATAAAATGTCAAAAGTCAACACAAGTCGACCAGTCAGGAGTTGAAATTTCTATCTTATCTGCCAGTATTTATCATGTAAATGTCCCAGGACTTTCTTTCTTTAAGATAAGATGCATTCATAGCAATGTCTCTCCGCATAATACACAATGAGGGGACGAAATGATGTTAAACCTAAATAAGTGGCAAGGCAATCATGCCCAGTCTCCGACCGAAAAGCTGCAACAGAATGTCGTCTTGTGGCAGTTGGATCCTTTAAAAGAAATTCCCTCCAACACTCTTCCTTTATTTGGTCAGCTTGCCTGGAATGGAAGTCTGTATGCATGAGTTTTTATTACTCTCACTATAGTTGAATAAAGGATAGTATCCCATGGAATCTGTAGGTTTTGGTTCCCTTTTTACCCAACAAAATCGGCCAAGTTCATTGACGTATAAAAAAACGTATTGACTTTAAAAGTAGTGACTCATCAAAAAATCTGTAAAGTTGTTAATGCTCTAAAATATATGAATTAATCTTAACATTGTTAATATTAAGATTAATTCATATATTTTATGGATGATGCCTACCCATCTCTTCACACAAACATTTATTTTAAAACAGCAGCTGACAAATACTTAGATAGTTATCTTTTTTCCATAAGCAAAGGCTGCACCGGCATTACTCATTTAGCACTACCCAGGGCAAGTGTAGCATGAAGACATGCTACGAACGCAAGTAATACTACCCCTTCATTGGTCTACGATGTTATTAGACCAGGATCTATAGTTTAAAGTTGCTTCCGAACCACTATAAACATTCATGGTACCCCCATGATTCCTACCTGAAACCTGTAACACTGAGCTCTAGCCACTCGGCCATCAGGCTCCCTTATTTTAAAAACAGAAAGGAGTTTACTTTCTCGAGAATAGAGAAAGCTAACTAACTTAACTTCAGTTAAGTTTCAATAAATTTAAATTTAAAAGACTAGCATTTTAAGTTTTACTCGCAAGTTTAAAAAAGAAAATAGCTTCAATAGGATATTTTTCAGAAATAAAAAAGCAAAATTTTAGAATTACGGAACCACTTTTATAACGACATTAAGGTGTCTGATAAAATCAAGTCTACCATCAGGACATTGGTTCATTGAAAATCTTGTATCGTAAAAGTTCAATGGGAGAATTTGGAGACACTTCACACTTTCTGGAAACGTGTTCAAAATGGCAAACGTAAAAAGTATAATAGTTCATTTAAAATCACTTGGGTTTCGTTCAGACTTTATCTCCAAAGCGAAATAGTGAAGATAATGTTATTTCAAATCTATTCGATGAATTGTTCTTTCAACAAGCCCAAACGTATTCAGTTTATAGCAAAGAATTGTTGATTGAACTGATTCTTCTTTGCATTCTGATTTCAAAAAAGAAATCTCGTTATTTTCTAGTATTGTACCCAGAACTCGTCTTTAAAAAATAATAAAATATTTATTGCTTTTCACGAATAAAAACTTGCCCAAATGGCTTTCTCATCTTATGCGTATAAAGTTGAGAAAATAGAAATCGAAAAGGACTTGATGCCTCTCGTGATTTGAGATTATATTCGTCTTCATTTAAAACTTGATTTTAAAGTTTCATCTCCATGAAATACGCTTAAGGATCGCGTTGAATTTCTTGAAACTCGAAACTCTTCTATCAAATTGAATCTCCTTCATCTCGAAGTTCTTCGAAAACCTCTTCTATCAAATTGAATAATGGCTGTGAATTAGTATGGTTCATCAAACAGTTTATCAAGGTTGAAATTATTATAATGCTATGTAGTTGAAAATTACTATAATGCTATAATAGATTTCTTGTTTAAAAGCATAAATCCACAAAATCAAAAATAAAATTCTACGAGTTTCATCAATTTGAGTCTTTTTGATTAATTTGCTAGATAATTTAAGAAGGGGTAGGGGTTCTGAGAAAGGAGGGATATAACACTCAAACGAAAACATTTCCACAAGGATTCTTCTTCTTTATTGGCGAAACATCCACATAGTGGACCAAGTCCGTCTTGCCTACTGGCAGATTTCCAGACAGATGTTTTCTTTTAATGCAGCTGGCAAACAGGTAATCAGCCTTACAGCGCCCAGACAGTCATTATAGAACGGAGGGGATTCCGAACCACTACAAACATTCATACCATCACCGGGACTCGAACCTAAACCAATGGCACCAAGCGCCAAGCTCTAGTCTCTCGGTCACCAGGCCCACATTACCGAGGATTATAGAACAGAAAAAAAGGCTGAGGACAAAGTTTCAGAAGATTAAAATAGGAAATGTAGATTGATATTTATATAAAAAATGAATTTGATTTTAATTGTTTTTATTGAATTGCACTTAAAAATGCACAGGATTAATACATTTAATATTAATTATATTTGCTATTTAATAATAAATGTGTTTAATACAAGACGGTTAGATTCATATTAGTATCAGGTACAATGAAACGGAATGTATAGTTCTAATTTAAGGTGACGGATTATGTAGCCGTATTGTAAACTTTAAACGTTTATCATTTACTCTATTCAGTGATATTCAAACATCGTCCAAATAATTTGTTTGTTAATGTTTCATTTATTTAAAAAAACATTTCATCTTTATCTAAGTTAAATACGTCACGTTCAACAGTTCGGAAACCAGTAATTTTTTTCAATTAACATATTTATAAATCTGAAACTATACAGAGGAACATGCAAATGGAACAGGAAGATGAGATGATAAATGGAAACTTTACAAACAAATACATTTTTAAAGTATCAATAACAAGTAGTAAGAATAAGAATATCTAAAATCATATTGTTGTATTCCATTACAGTTAATAAACATGAGGATCAATGTTTGCTGAATCTTTTGCTTATAAAAATAGACGGCTAATAATTTAAGATAAGTTATATGAATTTATTATTATAACAATAAATGTAAATTATCCTTGAACGATTGAATTACGAATTATTCCAGATTAACGAATTCCTTCCAGATAAGCTCTGTGGATATATGATGAAAATATAAATTAAAAAAAAAACAGTTTTCGATCCTTCTTAAAAATAAAAATGATTTGAAAATCTAAGTCTTTTTAAAAGCGAACATATTTCTTGAAAACACTTTTTCTCTGTTGAATTATGTTTCAAGTAAGATTTTAGAGATTTCCCCTAGAAATGGTGTGAATCAAGAATTGTAAAGACTCGTAATGATCTTGCCTTAATGTATTTTATGCAAAAATGTTAACTCTCAGATTTTTAAAATTGTGTGCATATAAGACTACATTAAATGCAATAAAAGATTCGTCATAAATACTTATTTAAAATTAAATCGCCCAATTTATAAAAGGGCTCGAAATAAAAGGCGAAATAAATCAGTAGTTCAGATTCAGAAGTGGCTTATAAAGTAATATTTTCTTTTTTTCTCGAAAATGGAAAAATTATTCCTTTTTGAATATCTTAAGAAATGCAAACTACAATCGGAAGAATTTCTGTTATATTTGCTTAAAAAATAATTAGATTCAGTTTTTATTATGATGTCTTGCCTAAAAAATGTATTTTAAAAAATAAGTAAGATGCAAAGAGTTATTTAGAACTTTTTCAAAATGCTAAATAAAACATGATTGCTTGCCTTAAATAAAAGTAAAAAATTCTTGATAAAATAAAATTTAGTTAATATAACTAACTAGCAAAAATATATATTAAAAAGTCTTACTAAAACTACAGTTCATGTTGGTCCATGGCCATCTGCATACTAGGTTTTAAACTTTAGGCTAAACACAGGACCTACAGTTTAAAGTGGATTACAAGTTCATGTTGGTCCATCGGCCATTCAGGCCCCTGCATATTGACAGATTCCGAAACAGGAGATATCTTTTTACAGGGAAGATGTTACCCTACGCCCAACACCTAACAGTCATATTAGACCGGGACCTACATTTTAAAAGGGATTAAGAATCACTACAAACATCAATGGCAAAGCCGGGACTTGAACTCCAAATCTGATGCACCGAGCGTCAGAGCGTTAGATTTTGTTAATATAAACAGTACTAAAAATTTTCTGCACTGTATCACGTTAATAACTAATCTTAAACAATATTTACTTTTATGCATTAATTTTACTATATTGATTTGTTATTTATTTTGATGAATCAGCATATTAATACTGATTAACCAAATCATTAACTCCATCTGGACATTATGCAGTTGAACTGAAGACTAGCAAAATAAAACAACAGGATCTTATGCTGATAGACGTCAAAACTATCTAATCATTGTAATGCTTTTTTATATTATTTAGTAGTTTGTTATGTTGTTATGGGAAATATATAAGGTATTTATCAACAAAAAGAACAGCGATGATACTAATGATGAACTAATGGTCAGAATACTGGGATAAAAGAATTTTGGAAAAGAAAAATTTTTCTGGGTTCTTGTTAAGCAGTGATAGAGGGTCTCAAGATAGTAGTAACGTGTGAAATATCCAGTCAGTTATTACAGGTTAATGACAAGTGTTGGCCGTAAAAAGTGGCATTGATGACTGATGTCAGTGACAGTTTTACTGGCTTTTTTTATATAAATGGACATACTGCTGTGATTGACATTAGCAGTAAATTTAACAGTAATAATGTAACAAATGTGTTGAAAATCAAGTTTCCTGATATATTTTTTTGTAGGATTTAGGATCCATTGTCTCCAATGCTAAAAAGGATTAATTGACAATCTGAAATATTGAAGTAGGTGTCTTAGAAAGATAAAATTTGTCCTTCATAATTTTCTATCCGAAAATTTGAAAAAAAAAGAAACTTAAGTACAAGCTTCCCCATTATAACAATTGTATTTAATTGAAGTAGACCAGCTTCAGTTTAAATTTTGGTTTGATAAAAAAGCAGCTTACATAATTTAATTGAAAGCAACAGTACGGCTTCAAGAATTTTTTTTTAATGGAAAGTTATCCTAAACAAAGTCTAGAATAATTAGAAAAAGGTGTTTAATGCTTGAATGATCAATATATATTTAATTATATTATATTTATACGAATTCAATACATTTTAATGAAATCAAGCATTACCATTTAACGATTCACCAATTTTGCATTTACATTTTAAGAAATAATTTAAATGATATTATCGAACCGCATTATCACAGAAAAAAATTGAATTGTTGAATTTTTTTAAACCAAAAACTATCCGATGGGATTGTCTGTTTCTTTGATATTATTTTTCGTTGAATTTTCGGCATTCTCTTCCAGTATACGTTTAAAAATCTTTAAAATATTAGGTTCTACATTAGAAATAGAAATGTGAACAGCATCGCTAAACCTTTCTGCAAAACATTCCCACGTGTAAAAAGACAATAAATGATTCAGATTCCTCCAAATCTAAAAACAATTCTGAAGGGCCAATGAGGATAATAAAGTATACTAACCCTGAAATTGCCTTAGCATTGGTAAGAGCTTGAATAAAAAATTAACATGAGTTTGGCATGCCCAGAAATTTGAGATTGATGAACAAATTATACTTGGAACAGGCGTAAACACAAGAATCTTCTACGCCACTCTCCTCTCCTTTCCTCCCGTTGCTTGCATAGTTTTCTCATTAATCTTAAATTTCTGGCCGTGATACAATTTTGTTAACTCTTATTTAAACTTTCACTGGAGATGACTCTTTCGGCATTAATGTGATCCTTAGGTCATTCAGATATTTTTCTCATTCATTCAAGAAAATTTTCAATTTTTGAGGAATATAGTATCTGTCATTTACCTTGCTATATCAAGAAGCTTCAACACCCCTCTCCCTTTCTCGTTGTTTTTTGTTTGGTTTGTTCGTTTGGTTCAATCTTAAATTTCTGGTTCCTAATAAAAATATGTTGATTCTCATTTGACTCACTCTTTTCAGAAATTATTTCCGTTTTGGCAGAACATCGTAAACCTCTTTCATTTTGCTATATCAAGAAGCTTCAAGGTCATTCTCCTCTCCTTTTTTTGTTTAGTTTTTTCATTGATCTTAAATTTTTGGCTATGATAAAATTATATTGATTCTTATTTGACATTATTTCGGAAATTATTTCAGTTTTAGAACCAAGATCAAAATTTTCGGCAGCGTGATGGCGTTTGATTTTAGAGAATTGGTTTGGTTTGTCGTTCTACGGTCATCCTGGCACACGCATGCTAAACAGACCGATACCTACAGTTCAAAGTGGAATTTTTTGAGAAGATTTGTATTCTTTCCAGGTCTTAAATTGCTCGGTTATCGAGACTTTAGAGTTTGTTGAAAAATCTTCATAAACCCCTTAAGAAATTCAAGGTTAATATCATTGGAAAGTCCTACACTGCGACTAAACCATTTTGCATTTATAATCAGAGAGATTATACGATTTGGCTCAACTTCCCTATTTTTAAGTTATTTTTTACTGTTTAAGTCCATATAGGGCAAGCACAGGTGTCTATTAGAAGAAGAAATACGATACAAATCATAATTTGTCCTTCTCAACGACGAATTGCAATTAATAATGGACCAAGTTTCTGGAGACAGTTACTGAATTTTCCTTTGGTATCGGATATATATATACATGTATATATTTCTACCAGATTAAGTCCAGATTAAGGCAAATGACAGTGTATGAGTGCTCTAAAGAATGACATGATTTTGAAGAGCTAAATTTGTTCATTTTTCGCTTTCTTAAGAAAAAGATTACGTTATTTGAAAGACCGAGTTTTTGAAGTTTCTAATTTTATACAGTACAGTTCAATCGTTAGACACAACAAATTATTTATTCTGAGAATTATTTATTATTAAGTAAGCAATTCAAAATGTGGATTCAAACAGCCTCTTTCAAGTGTAAAACTTTCGAAAGTGATTTTACATCTTCTGATGGATTAATATATATTGCTTAATTAAGGCAGAAAGATACAAGTATCACTTTAGAGCACTTAAAGTACAATCTGTCATACAAGTCAACATACACCAATTAACATAACTAGTTTGAAGAAGTTATAAGTATTTAAAAAATTAAATTTAAGGCAACGTTATATTTTATAAATTAAAAAAATATTTTATAATAACAAATGATAAAAACCAAATTAGCTCCCCACAATAAGCGTAAAATTGTAAAACTGTCGTCACAAAAATATACATATAGGAGGTACTTTTGTAGATTATCATACCAATTATTTACCATCAGACCAATTATTTAAGAAAAAAATATATTCACGTCATTATTGAAAAGGGAATATTGGGGATGTTATTATGGTTGAGTTGAGTTTCTGTTATTATTTTTCCAGCTAAGACAAGGTTCCAAAACATTGTCCATACATCTATCACATTACATTGCCTACCACTTATGTTGAGGGTCGATATTTGATAATTTATTTAAGGAGCCTTAAAAAAAATTTATGCTGGAATTAGAAAGATTGCTAGAAAAACTGGGTTAACTGTCCAGAATATTAAAATAAATTATGAAACAACTATATACTATGTCATATTTTTAGCAAACCACTTAGTGGATGTGCAAGTATTTTGAATGACCGAGATGTTTCAGCAGTGATGAATAAATTTAATGATGCTAAATCCGAAATTGCTCTCTTCTAAATTAACGGAATACGTTGCGATAATAAAGAGGAAGAGTTAATACGAGATCAGTTCGAAGAATCCTTTAATCTGAAGAATTTCGTGGTATAGAACCACGTGGTGTAGAAATACTATACGTCTCAAAATTTGGCAGTGCAGAAGAAAAAAAAAATTAAACTCATAAATGTCTTTCAACAACGAAGTTTGATGTAGTAGGAATTATGGTTTGGGGCTCAAAGTCAGATGCTGGTATTGAAAATTATCTTCATACTTGAATAAATTGCAAGATAATAAGCATAGATCTATTGACAGTTTACAGATTTGAAGCCTGTGGATGTTTCAGAATAGCAACGATTAAAAAACATACAGCGGAGAATATTAAAGAACGAATTTTTAATTGTTAACTGCTCAACTCCATGCCTCCCTCAAATTCAATTGCCAGTTTTGAATCCCATCCAACACGTATGTGATGAATTTAACGGAAAAAATAGAAAATACAGTGCCAGAGATAAAGATTCTTCAAAAATATATTGTTCAAGATTGGCCTGAAATTATGCCAGATACCACAAAAATCTTATTAATTAATGCCACAAAATTTTATTCTTTTAATGTCTCACAAGCCACCATTTAATTAAAAGGCCAAATTCAAATATATGAAATTATTAATGTTAATGACCATTTAATGTTAATTTTTCATTTTACTTGAAGTGTATGTACACTTTTTTGTTATGTGATTTTCATTAAATGATTGTTTTTAATTATCAGTTTGAGGTGTTTCTTATTTTTTACATAAAATATAGTTAAACCCAATTTGTATTTCAACGTAAAACATATTGCAGCTTTTCAGTTTTTTTAATTACAAAAAAATGCTATTACATACATATTGACTTTTATGATTGACTGCAAATCATTATGAATTTTGAATTCAATTTAAGAATTATAATTTCAAAATATAACAAAGATTTTACCATTCAACATGTTTTTGAGTAACTAACAAAACAGTAAAAACACGTAATATAGCAGAAAAGTATATTTTACTCTTGTTATAAAAACATTCATTTTCATCTCATTAACATATTAATAATAGCTTTTTTGTTATTAAATTACTAGGAATTAATCTGTTGAATTTTACTACTATAACTAAAAAAAATGATAAAACAAAACTGCTGATTGCAAGTTGAAATAACATCTTTTTCGAAAATAAACACTTGCAATAGTTAAGCTTCTTTTTCAAAAGCATTTTCTCAAACATAACATGGAAGTTTGACCTTCATTAAAAAAAAATGTTTTCTCTTTGAAAAAAACAACTTTTAACTACATTCAGAATTACAAATAACAAATGAGAACAACCAGATGTTTCTTGGGAAAATGAAATTCATTCGCAAAGCACTTTTTTGGTTATGTTTTCTTTATATTGCATTATTCTACGAGCTGAAAGTCACTCAAAATATTTTACTTTTGACTTCATGTTTTCCTTGCATGATTCGTCTGACTTTTGGATACGTGTTTACTCAATCACGAAGCAATAAGAATTTTTGGCTCAAGACCAAAAATAACATTTTGAATCGAATCGCTGATTTACTTAACGTAACGTTTATTTTGATTTTTACTTTCTTTCTGAAAGAAATTCATGAAACGATAAAAATTGAAAATAATAAAATAAGAAAAGAAATTTAAGTTCAGTACAGAATTTATTAAGTTTATTTATCAGTATATCTGACGTAGTTACGTGTCAAAAATGATTTACGAAAGACGTTTTAAAGTACTCAAGGATATAAATTTTGTCATCCAAAAAATAAATAAATAAAAATAATTTTTTTCAAGTACCGTAATAGTAAAGTTGCTATTCACTATTTAATTTTGTGTTTATATTTAATGAACGTATGTGCATATGTACTTTTAACATATAAAGCGGCCTGATGGACAAATGTCCAGCGCTCTGGCCATTAATACCGAAAGTTTCAGGTTCGAATCATGGTGGTGGCATGGATGTTTGTAGGTGGTTCGGAATCCAAGTCGAAATGAAATCCAGGTAAACTGCAGGCCCCTGTTCTATTTAGCCTAAAGTGTGCATAAGCTGACCGTAGAGCGACGAATCAAACCAATCAACATCTAAATGTTATTATATTACTGTAGTAATAAAAGCCTAACAAAATTCTGACCTGAACATCTGATCAGAAGATCCTCTAAGGTCTTCCTCTTAGCTTTGAATAATGTTCAGCAACAAATTATTTGTAAATAACGTTCAGCAACAAATTGTTTGTAAATAATGTTCAGCAACAAATTATTTGAAATACTCAAATCGGGATGCAATGTCATTAATACGCTTTTATTTTACTACTGGTATTGTAAAGCTGACGTGAAACAATTTTTTGTCTTTAAGAAGTTCCACAAGATGTCAAAAGTGATTCCGATCTTTTTAGAAATTGTGTCAATTTTTTTTTTTATGAACAAAAGTTGCATCGCAAAAGAATGGTGTATTTCAATTTCATCGGTAGTTTTCTAAGTCGAATTAAATTTCAATTTAAATTAAAAATCTATTTATTCCCAGAAATCTGTTTCGAAGGAAATTCCTGCAAAAAGTGCTTGAAATTGTTTGCGCTTGTTTTCTATTCATTTAGAACTGAGACAATAGATAGCTTAAGCATTGGTTCCCAAAATGGGTGGAACAGAGGAACGATCACAAAGGTAATAGTGGGAACAAGTGAATATCGGAAGATTTGGTTTATCGCTCTACGGTCATTTTTGCACACTTTGGGCTAATTAGAGCGGAACCTACAGTTTAATGTGGATTCCGAACCACCAACAAACATGCATGCCACCGCCTGGATTCGAAGCATACAGCCAGTGGTACGAAAGGGCAGAGCGCTAGCCAATTGGCCATTAGGCAGCGCCGATTTCGAGGAGGTGATGGTTTAGTTAAAATAAGAATACGGTGAAAGCAGAAAAAGGATGATAAGAAATAAAAATTAAAAAATATTCGTCAATGGTTCAAAGACAGCTATCTAAACCAGTTACTTACTAGATACTAATACTTATTAATAAATTTGTAATACAAAAGTTTTCAATTACCTTTCATCTTTCCTATTTAGTGGAATGTGAAATTATCCCGGTCATAATTTTGTGAAAGAGACTCGATTTTAAAAAAGCAAAAAGAATTCATTTAAGAATACAGGTGACAAAAATAAAGTCGAAGATTAATTCTTTGATAGATACTTCACATTAAGATCATTTTAAATATTATTCCTAATTCTTACTTTCAGATTACCCTTTAATATCTTAATTTTCTGTATGTAACGCAAATTTTAATATAGTTGATTTTAACATGTAATTTCAACCTGCCACCTTTACAACATCTACACTATGTGCAAAAAAGTGACGGGACACAACACTATAAGGACATAAACCCATATTTATTAAAATTAATAGGATGTAGGGCCTCCTTTGGCTGCAATCACAGCTGCAACCCTTCTGGGCATGCTTTCCACTAAATTAGCCATAGTGACAAGAGGAATTTACTTCCAAATGTTTAACAGGAAGTTCCATAGTTCAGGCTTGCTTTTGGGGAGTGGGGTGCAGGCCCTCAACCGACGGTCCAATTCGTCCCAGAGATGTTCAATTGGGTTAAGATCAGGGCTCTGCGCCGGCCACTCCATGCGTTTAACGTTGTTGTTCACATACCAATCAAGAGTTCTCCTTGCAATATGGCATGTTGTGTTATCGTCTTGATACTAGCAATCATCCATACCGTACGTTGCCCACAAGGTAGGAAGGACATGATTCTCGAGAATATCACAGTATCTATCGGCATTCATCGCACCATCAACCTTCACCAGTGGGCCCCCATACCAGGAGAAACAGGCCCATACCATCAATCCTCCTCCGCCAAACTTTACAGTTGGGACGACACACTCGGGCAAAAGGCGTTCTCCTGGTAAACGCCATACCCAAACACGTCCATCGGAACGGAAAAGGGTAAATCGTGACTCGTTACTCCAAAGGACGCGTTTCCAGTCATCCAGAGTCCAAGTACGGTGGTCTTTGGCCCATCGAAGGCGCGCTTTCTTGTTGGTTTTCGTAATCAAAGGCTTATGGGCCGCCGAACATCCTGTGTAACCTAACTTATGGGCCTCGATACGAAGAGTCTTGGTCGAAATGGCCACACCTGTGACTTGTCTAAACTCATTAGCGATGTTATCCATGGATGTTTGACGGTTACTTCGAATCAACAACGTGATTCAACGTGCTACAGTTGATTTTGAGTAATTACGGAGACGGGATATATCCCTAATTGACACCTTGGCAAGATGCATTCCAACCAACACACCTTTCTCGAACTCAGACAACTTTTTTCCCGTGGCGACATCTTGACAAAAAACAACTCTAGTCGACTCCACAGAGTATTTATAGGATATGGCTGACACGTGATACCTATTATTGCGCATATGTCAGCTGTATTGTCGACTTTTTTACTTTTGAGGGGTGTCCCGTCACTTTCTTCCACATAGTGTATATAAATAAATAAACTATATAATAATAAACTAAATAATACTAATGTACTATATAAATAAATAAGTACAAAAGTTCTTATTGTATCTTCTAGTTTTTCTCATTTAAAAAGACAGATTTTCAAGTGGGTTCCAGTATTTTTTTTATCTGAAAAAGGGGTGGTAGAAAAAAAAAAAACCACAGTCTAAAATTGTGTTTTTGGCACCTTCCTCACATTTTTGAGCAATTCGATTCGCCCATTTCACAGACTCTCTATGTAAATTCGATAGATTTATGGTTGTCCCAGCATTTGATGAATTTGATCCATAAAATATTGTTTGCATCTGTAACATTGCATCAGTGCAATTTTCTTCGTAAAGGCTCTATTGTAATTTTCGTACATCCATTTTGTAAGGCTAAATAATTTTTCGAGTCTGTTCTATAAAGTGCAACTATAACACTAAGCATATTACAATCAGTTGATGTCTATTTTTATGTCGAATGCCTGTTTGGGTTGGAACAAAGTAGATTGAGCCATATAAAAATTTCTGAATGATGTTAATAGGTTATAATTACTCTCGTATTACGACTTTTAGGTATTTCCTACTTAAGAATAAGAAGATTCTGGTTTTGTATGCAATGCCAGATTTTGTAATACAAGTCATAAGCATGATAAAACTCTTTTAGTATGGTATTAATACATAAAATCTTAAAAGTTTTGAAGGGTGCTTTCGGAATTCGTAAAATATCCAATTGGGATAGGAGAATTATAATTTAGTTTCGCATTTTTAAAAATGAAATTCGAATCCAAAATCAAATTCATTAATCAAACAAAACTTCATAATGATTACCGATTGGATTATTGCATCATCTTTTATTCTTTTAACTTTGAAAGAGCTTGCAGTAGTCCTTGGTAATCCATTTTATTAGCTTATCCATTATAGTTTCAAGTCCGTTTTGGAGGCTTTTATTAATATCTGAAGTTCGGTATCAATTATCTTATTGTTTTTGACCCTCTGTTTACTGGCAAGCATTTTCATCGATTTCCACCTCAAGATTAGATTATACTCTTGTGTGAAGATACTATTAGTGCAAGTTAACCTGCTATAACAAAAAGCGCATTAAACATGAAACAGACTTACCCCATTTGAAGTTTTCCTGTTGTCTGATGTGCCCATCATGTTTAACATGTCTTTCGCATCTGCAGCCAAGTCGTAATCAATCCAGTCCATAAAACATGAATAGATGTAGTAACAGCAGAACATGGCAAAAGCTTATTCTGCTCTAAATAATCCTTAATCAATGTAGTAAGAAAATAAATTTCCTTATCTTACTAACAGTTTATGATTAGTATGATCCACTCTTTCCTACTTCCAAACCACTTTTCTCCCACTAAGTTGTGATTCTTCGAAACTTTAGTTATGGATTGATTAGCCACCAAAACTAAAGCACATGCGCGTTGAGTTGATAGTTACTTGTATATAACATTTCGTAACAATCTTGTAATTGTTTTCTATTTGGGAAGCATTTTTATATTAGGGTTTTAAACAGAGCAATAAATGATAAAATAACATTTCTGGCGGTTAATTTCATAACAAAAAAGATATTTACTTGTTAAATGCGATGAAATTCCCGTGTGTCCTTTTATTTTTTTCCACAATGTCGGCTAAATTGTTTGGTATTAATTAAAATGTTCAATCAAATCATGTAATGATAATTATATTTTTGTTTTTAATTTATTCTATTATGGTAAATTCTCCATTTGAAGTATCGGTTTATTTTAAAAAAATAATATACAATCTGGAAGAAAGTTTTTTTAAAATTCTAAATCCTGTTATTCAGACCGTTTCTTTTACAATATGTAATTTAGAAATAAAAAGTTTTTAAAATTTAATTGCCACTGCTCTGTCAAAAGAATAATTGTTTTTAATTTTAATTGCACTTAAAAACTTAATTGTTTGTTTTAATTACTAATAATAACAACATTTATGAATGCATTTTCTCTCTCTGTACTTTTAATTACAATTGGAAATTCAAACCAATTTGGATTTTTCATAAATAATTATATGTATTGCTGTAAACAATCTTTCAATGTTTAACTACAGTTAAATAGATTTCATTAATTAATAATTAACATTTACAATTTGATCTATAATGAAGACGATCTATAATGATATTTATTTGTTCAGTGTATTTCGTACTGGTAAACGAAAAAAAAAAAAAAACTGTATTGTTTTGCAATGAAATATATATATATATATGTATATATCAATATATATATATCACATATATATGCAATACTCTTAGTTAAGACCAAGTGCTGTAGCTAATAACTAATATAATATATTTATGCATTTGAAAATAAATAAAATGGCTTATCAAATGAATGAGTTATAAATGTTATTGTGTATTTTTTGTTTTTATTAAACTTACGACAATATTTAAAATATTTTCCGTTAAAACATGATAAATAAAGAAAAGAAATCATAAATGTTAAAAAATTTTATGTTCATTGTTTGTAGGTTACAAAAAATACAATCAGTATATACAATATATTTCTATCAATACATCTTATACTGCATGAAGGTTTAGGACATATTGCAGGATAGATCAAAATTTATGAAAAGAGTTATTGCATCAATCAAATATTTATTGTAGAATGTCTTTTTTACCTATATTTTTATATTGGATGCAACTGAATAGTGCCGGGAGCCCAATATGTTTTTGCAGTGAATAATTTTTTCACGAATACAGAATACAAAAACATTATTGGCTTTTCTTTGCAATAAATCGCTTTCTTTCTGAAGGAAATAAAAACAGCCTGTTTACTACTGTGCCCAAACAGTAAGACCAATGATTTTTTTTTTTGTCAAAAAACTTTTATTTATTCTTCCAAATTTATTTCATCGTCTTCAAAGTAATTCCTTCTGGACACAATACATTATGCAAACTTTTTCCAATCCTCAATGAATGCTAAAACATCATCGACAGGGATGTCCTTCAAGTGCACGGCAATTGACGTTGAATCTCTTCAATCGGCTCAAAATGGAGTCCCCAGAGTGGTCTTTTGAATTTAAGGTATAGCCAGAAGTCTCACGATGTAAATACGGTGGTTGTGGAACGATACGGGTTTCATTTTGGCGAAAAAGTCACGAAGAATCAATACAGTGTGAGTTGGCGCATTCAGTGTTTTCGGTATCAATCGAGATTTGACACGTTTGAGGCCCAAAATGGAATTGACTGATACTTTTGAAATTCCAACATCATCAGCAAGGTCTCTAATAGTAAATAGATGGTTGGCAAGCACCAAATTTTTTAATTTTAGGACGTGAGCTTTGTCGTTTGAGGTTGATGGCGACCAGATGGCTCTTCGTTTTCAACGCGTTCTCTGCCCTCTTTGAACTGTTTATACAGCTTCTAAACATTTCTCAATCATTTTCTCATCGAACAACATCTGTATAAGAATATCACCGAATGCCTTCTGCAACATTCTATACGTTTCCGAAAACAAAATTTAATGCAAGTTCTTTGCTGAATTAATTCAGACATTTCAAAAGGAATCAGTTTTAGCGTCTCACAAAGCTAAGCGTAACTCGAACACTAATGAATATTTTGACTTCAAATTTCACACAGATGTCAAAGACAGTGCCAGTAACCTAAAAAAAATTGCAATTGGGAATTTTAAATTGAAAATTGGTCTTACTCTTTTTGGACACAGTAGTATATCACATATTGAAAATTATTTGCTACGAAAAAATTATTCTGTTGTTACTAAAGATTACTGTCGCAGATATAGTAAGAAAAAAATTTTGCATTAAAAACAAAAGGATTTGAAAATTTTAATGAATTCACCCTTTTTTTTATTTAAATAAATGGTTAATTGTTTAAAGTAAAGAAAAATTTAAAATTGAAATTAATAACTTTTAGTTATGTCTTATTAATTTTATGTAACAGATAATAAAAATGGGGTCGGACGGCAGGGTCTCTAGGACTCGGTGACACAGGTTTCGGGTTCGAGACCCGAAGGCTTCATGGATGTCTGTATGGGTACAGAATCAACTTTAAGCCGTAGGTCCCGGTCTAATACGAGTGTAGAGTGTTGGGTGTAATGCTGACAATCCTATTCCGTAAAAAGAAAACGTCTCCTCTTTTCGAAGTCTGCCAACAGGCAGATGGCCTTGACCCACCATGGGACTGTTGCGCCAATGAAGAAGATTCTGAGACATTCATGCTTATCAATAAATTCAGTGCTATATTTGGAGTAGTACACTAAATTTGCTGTTTGTCATGGGGCTGTTGAGCCAATGAAGATTGGTTTGTTTGTCTCTCTATGATCATTTTATGCAAACTTTGGGCTAATTAGAGCGGGACCTACAATTAAACGTGAATTCCGTACCACTGATACAAACATCCATGTCACCGGCAGGATTCGAACCTAAATCTTGTGGTACCGACGGCCAGAGAGCTAGCTAATTGGTCATTGGCCACAGGCTAGTCAATTGATCAAAGGCAGATGGCCTTGGCCCACAATGGGGCTGTTGTGCCAATGATGATGATGATGATGGTAATAAAATATTTTTTTATTCAGAGATCCAGGGAAAAATTTAGATAAACAACAAATATAAAAAAAATATTCATACATACAGTCATTAAATATTAATGACATATTACGAATGAAAAGCTGTTATACTTCCTAGGCACATCTGTTCCATCCCAGTTTGGGCAAATAAATCATCTTGGGAGGTGGATAGTGGTCATAACGGGTTGTTCAGGTACCGATGGTTTGGGATTTGAAGAAAATATAATGTAAGTATGAAATATAATAAATTGAAATTGAACAATGCCCGAAACACAATTATATCATTTCATTTGTAATTACATATTTATTAGTTAACTAGAACCGATTATTGTTCCTAAGTTATTATTTTATTTTATTTCTCATTACAAATATATTAAAAAATTAACAAACTTTTAACATAAATAAACTGATTCTATTTAACAATATCGTTAAGAAAATCCTTCAAAGTTAGATTTGATTGTGATATGTTATGAATATTGTTCATTTTAATTGAGTAATTATCATAAACTCAGTTAAATGCTGATCAATTAAAACAAATCATCATCATCATCATCAGTGGCGCAACAGCCGATGATGGGTCAAGGCCGTCTGCCAACTGGCAGATTTTTTGATGAGAGATTTTTTTTTTCTTTTACGGGGGTAGGGTTGTGCGCCCTACGTCCAACCCTCTACAGCCATATTAGACCGGGGTTAGTTTACAGTTTAAAGGGGATTCCGAATCTCTACAAACATCATGGCACCACCGGGATTCGAACACGAAACCTTTGGTCCCTAGCGCCAAGTGCTAGTAATTAAAAAAATAGTTCTTTTAAATAAAAAAAGACTCTTTTAAAATATCTTTTTTCGAAATATAGTTTCGAAGACAGGGTAGTTAGCCTAACTTATTATAGAGTCTTCTTCTTCTTCATCGGGGCAACAGTCAAATAGTAGGCCAAGGGCTTGTGCTTACTGGCAGATTTCGAGACAGGAAATATTTTATTTTTTATGGGGTAGAGTTGTCAGCCCTACAGTCATTAGATCCGACATAAGGTTTAAAGTAGATTCGAACACGAAGCCTGTGTCACCGAGTGCCAGTCACTAAGCCATCAGGCATCTATAATATAATCCAAGAACATAATATGATGTTAATACAGAAAATAGGTCAAAAAAGAAAAAAAATAAACATCAACAGAAAAAAATATCACCAGTTCTGATGTAAGATGGGTTTTTATTTTCCTTATTGCGAGATTTTATAATGCATTTAATAGTTTGGTTTGTCGCTCTACGGTCATCTTATGCACACTTTAGGCTAAACAGACCGGGACCTACGGTTTAAAGTGGATTCAGAACCACTGCAGGCCCCCATGGCACCGCTGGGACTCGAACCCGAAACCTTTTGGTACCGAGCGCCAACCACTCGGCCAACAGGCCCCTGTTTATTTAATACATTTTAAAATTTTACCCATTTTTTAATCAGCGTAAGAAATACGTCAGCGTGATAAACTCTGTTCTTAAATTCAATAACAAGCTTTTTTGTTGAGTATTCTGTTATTTATTTTAAATAACCAGTATCACAGAATTTATTTTTTGAATTATTTGACTTAGCATATTGATTTAAGTGAAATAATGAGTTAATCAGATAAATAATTGAATCCTTTGATTAAGCTAACAGATGGCTAAAATTTATTCATCTACTTCTCTCCAGCAAAGTGTTCCAAGAGAATCCCCAATGGAAGTCAATTAAAGAATAAGTGTTCCTTCCTGAAATTCCTTCAGATATTTGCGGAACTTCGCATTCCTGATTAATTTTGGACACTGGAATGTTGTAAGTTTGTTTAAGCAAGTAGTCCCGGAATTTCCTTATGACAACAAAAGCAAACCGTACTTCTGCACGTACTTCATTATCCATTGAGTCAGAAATTTGGACTACGGGCAGAACTTGCGAAGACTGATTAGCGCTGTGCTAACACAACAAAGATAAGAATATTAGGCCTAAAAATGGAATATTGTTCATTAAAAATTTAAATCTCAAACTTTTTAATCTGGATCCCCACCCCCATCCTAAAATGTAGGGTTTCACAGACCGTTCTAATGTGTTGTGTATCAATTTTATTCAAGAAAATATAATAGATATATTTTATAAAAGATTTTTGATTTTGAAAATTATGTATATGGTTTTATTATGTTTCTGATAAAAAAAAAAAAAAAACTCATATGAGCTTTATTATGACTTTAATTTAATTAAAAAATAAACATTTAAATAATATAAAAAATCGTATTCATTGTTTTCTAGTTTATTACAAATAAAATCAGGATTTTTTTTTCACGAATGCCTTAGCTTAGATGACATAATATCTCTTCCACATAGGTCCTGGTTAGGATAGCCCCATTGTAGTCCATGCATGTCGTAAAAACTGGGGAGGGGGTATAGCCTAGGGGTATACTCGGGTGGGATAAATTCAGATCTCTCCTTTGGATGTCCCATGTCTTTGTGCCGCAAGATCCAAGGACAAAAAGAAGCTACTTTTTATATTCTTTATCATGACTCCTCATGGGTTCATGGACTTGGTGTAGATGTTGCTGTCGACCAAAGTTGGATAAGAAACAACAATTATAACAATCTCTATCAGCATAATGTGTTTTATTCGTACGAACATAATCATATATCGTTAAATAAAGGTGGATGTGTTTGTTGCTAGATAATATTCTAAAATGCACAAATCTTGATTTGACAAAGATTTATTCATGAGCAAATACCATAAGATTACCATCTAAATAAGATTTATTCGACCAATAACTTTTGCGGTTAGTTACTACAAAAATAAAATATAATGCTACTATATTTATTAAACTAATATAATGTTAAGCATAAAATTATTTCTTTCTTTCTATTATGTAATTTATTTTTTTTAAATATACATAAAAAGTTAATAAAATAATTGTTAAGTAATTATCGCATTTCTTTTCTGATTGGCTCGCATTACATTATAGTGAGTAAAGGCGACCTGTTTCAAAAATATGAAAATGTTTATCTTCAAGTGAAATTATTACAGATTGCATCCATTAACACATTTTTTGCTTTATTAAACTAGAATTTGCAATTTAATGTATATATAATATATGTAATTATCACACGGCTTGATAAACGAAGCCACAAAGGACTCCAGTCTGTTCCAGCACTTCACAGAAAAAGGAAAAACAACACTTCGTCTCGACTCGTTGACGGAACACTTTCCTTCCTTCTCCAGATATCTCTCTTTAAGAAATCTCTCAGAGAGAGAGAGAAGTCAGCTTCCCTCACTTCTCTTTGGAGTGGACACTTACTCAGCTCTTGGTCTATATAATGTAATATTAATAAATAAATATGTATTGTATCTATCCTATATATCTATCTCTCTCTCTATATATATATAGAGAGAGAGATAGAGAGACATATTTTTATATACATATTATTAAATTAAACATATTATTAAATTAAAAAATAATATAATGTATAATTAGAAATTAAATTTCTCACTCCTTTTTTGATGTATTTTGTTTTCAACAATGTCTTTAATGCTTCAAATAAATGAAATAGAAAAACTACTCTCGCATATTTGAATTATATAAAATATTATGAAAAAGATATATCGGAATTGAGAAATGCATTCAACACATCTGTGTCTTCTAGTTTGAAACTATTGATTTAGAGGTTAAAGTTTACAATTATTATACACTTGTGTTTATATTTTGGAAATAATGGAATTTTTTTTTTATCTTTTAATAGGAACTTATTTTGTTTAATTCAAAAAATATGTAAAAAAAAAATTGCATTTAGTTCATTAGAGTCTAATTTATATACTGCTATTGTGTTATTTCCTATTAAGTTAATTTAACGTTTGTTTAAAAGTTTAACGATTAAGACTATATTAATTAATTTCAGAATAAATATTTCTACTTTAGGTACAGATGACAAAATTATTTAAAGAAATATATTTATTTAAAGAATAAGATTTCTTGTTAAGTATTGGGAAAATATAGCTTGGAAAACTTTTACAAATTCCCTTATTTCTTATTTCTTAATTTTTAATTAGATAATTTTTAAGTCATTTCATCTTTTTTTTTTTTTTCTCTAAATTACATGCAGGTTGTCCCAAAGGGTGACCTACAAAATTTACGTGTTTTTACGGTGTCATACGTGTAATACATTTTCTATAGTTCCGTATTAGTGGACCGATGTATCCTTTCCATGAAACTTTCCCATCTGAAATAGTTCTGCTAACACGATCTCCAATAAGCAAGAGAACAATGTCCCTTAGTATTCGCCGATCAAATTTCCAGATATATTTTCTTGGGTAGATGATGTTTGCCTCTATCTGAAGAATCAAACATGTGAAATAAATACATAACTTTTTGGAGCTCTCTCTATATATGGTTTCAATTTTATAATGGACCTCAACGTAATCATTTTTTTTCAGGTCAATATTCCACTTAAAAAATATTATATTTGTTGTAACATATGCTATATTGGAAATCAATCCATTACAATAAGGATCATACACAAATCAGGAACAAGCAGAAAAAAGCAAACATACAGCAATCGACAATAAGGTGGTTTTACACACCACAAAAATTCAAAGGGGCAAAGAGTAAATAACATCTTATTTTAGTCTATGAGGATCCTGGCCTCCCAATATAGCTGCAAGACTTCTCCTTGGCCTGAACCTCCCTGTTCAGTCCTGGACATTTCAGAAGATGTTCTGAATTCTGAATTGTTCCAGCTCTACACATTGGGCAAGTGTTTGAGGCGAGGACACCTATCCTGTTAAGGTGTTCCCGCAAGACAATCGTGCCCAGTTCTTAATCGAAAGTTGCCAACCGCTTCTTTACGTGGTCTAGTGTTAAAGATTTTACAGTTGTGTTGAATATTGTGCCACTTTTTGCCTTCAGATTTAGTTATGAGATTATCTTACAGTTCTTAAAACTTTTTCTATGAATATAATTTTTGAAAGATTCTGGTGGAACTTGTTTCTTTCCAATATTCACATAGTTTCCTTTCTTTGCAAGATTAAGTTATATTTAATTTTATTAATTTAATTCAATTATTGGTAAACCTGTTTTACAGATCGAAAATATAATCGAATATAATAAAAGATACTGTTCCAAATATTCTTTTACTAGACATTTAAGTAGAAAATGTAAAGATGGATGGAATATCTTAAGTGGCAATGCATTTTATTAAATGCATCGAAATTGATGTTTTTACCTCTAATGGTTCTGACTCTTTCAAAGGATTCTGTCTGCCAGTAAAATATTTAATCAACTTTAACACGTGCTTCGTCATAAAAGCTGTAAGGGACTGGAGTTGTTTATTGAACTGTTGCTGGATATTAAAAGCCAAAGACGAAACAATTTTTAAGTTATTCAGGATAACGACAGACATTTTGATACTTTCTCCTTTTGTATTACATTTCGACGTTAAAAAGGCAGGTGACTTTAGCATTTAACATTCTTACATTAAGACTTGGATCAGCAGTTAAAATTTGTATAACAGAATTATTTGATTTGCTTTGTTTTGGCGAAACAGGCAGATACTCAAATACTTGGTATGGCAGATGAAATGTAAATTGCATAGAACCTATAAATATTTTTATAAAAGTCTTGAAAAGAAAGTCTATTTTTTTAAAAGTCTTGAGAGGGAAAATTTCGTATATAAAGCTATTAAATTAATAACAAAAAATTAAATGGTGATCAAATTGCGAAATGGAGTACGTATAAACTTTAGTGAAATCGGATACTCACTATTGAGCCAAAATCAATTCATTAGCTTGTAAAATATAGTTAGAGCCTGCTGGAAAGAAGAATATAGCATAAATTATTATAAGTTACAACACTATACGCAAAGCGCAAGGGACTGCTGTATATCCTGCAGTAATTTATATTGGAAAAAGTTTTTAAGAAAGTTGAGTATACGTTCCTCTTAATAGAATAGAATAGCTGAAAAGATTTAAAATACAGGGACTAGATAACTCAAAACTAATTGTCAAAATAACACCTATTAAAGGAAAAGGTGAGAATACGAGAAATGCCATCTAAGAACAAGTACAAAAATTTCTTTATCGTATACAATACAAACTACACAAATTTTATTGATCATTAAGCAATTGTTTAAATTATCATAATGGTTGTAAATAAGAACGGAACTGTTGAAAGTAAAATAGTGATTATTTATTGTTGAAAAATAATGTTTTAATTAGATAATTTGATTGAGAATATATAATTATGAAAAAGCAGAAAAAAAATACATTAAAAATAATAAGCTTTTATTTAAAACAAATATAATTTTGAACTAAAAATAATTTATGAGATAGTTTAATGGAATTAAGATTAAATAATTATTTTCCTAAATATGATTTTTATATAAGAATTAAAATCGTTTGATTAAATTTCATATATCTCCAATAGTTGCGATAGAAACAATACATTACTATTCTATATTATTACGAACAATACACTACTATTCTACACAGTTTCGAACAATATATTATTATTCTACACTTAATATTAACTAACAATACATTAATATTACACAAACTCAATACATTATTATTTTATGAATAAACATCCCTTTATTGAAAATATGAGCATCGTTCATTGTAGATATAATCAATACAAACTTCACTTTATTGTTATCGGTTAATCATGGTGAAAAAACTTCTGAAACATTTAGCATAGAATAAACCAATTACTAAATAAAGATGTAGTAAGTGATTGCTTGTACATTTTTATAAAGAACACATTTTTTCATTGGCACAAAGTCCATGGTGGTCCAAGCCGTCTTCCTACTGGCAGATTTCGAGACAGGAGATGTTTTCTTTTTACGAGTAGGATTGTCAACCCTACGCCCCATAATTATTAATTATTAATACGATTAATTATCCAGGGAATACCGGAATTATTAGACCAGAACCTACGGTTTAAAGTGGATTTCGAATCACTATAAGCATCCAGGGCACCGGCTGACTCGAATCGAAATCCTGTGGCACCGAGCATCAAAGCACTAGTCACTCGGCCATAAGGCCCTAACGAGTATTTGTTTTTATTATTTGTAATATGAAATTATATAAAGGAATTATTTAATCTCTTATTTTCTTTCATTTACAGTATGTTACAATTACTATTATTTTTTAAGTCATAAATTATTTTATGTATTTTAAATGAAATTAATTTTGTTTATTTAGGTTTTTTTTATGTATATGCCAGACAGATAAAAGAAAAGGTAAAAAATAAATAAATAATAATAATAATAAAATAGAAAAATCCATTGTTCGAAGAGTTGAATTATATATGTTTCATTGGATTAGTTATATAGTAAATTTTTCTTTATCAAGTCAACAGAGCTTCCAGTTTTGCGGTATTTACGCAATTTCATTTCTGAGAATAAAATTTCTTTTCTTTCAAAGCTTTTCTTGAGACTTTATACTTTTGGAGATATGAAAAAAAAATGGCTTTTTAGAACCAAGAGAACAATGATAGTGCGAGCAGCTTAAGCTATCTATATAAAAGACAATACCAAATTTGCATTTCATCTGTCATTTATTTCTTGAAACAAGCAAAGTACGCACGTAATGATTTCAACCTGCAATTGCAAAATTTTGCGACTCTAATACGCATTACCATTTTTAACCCATAAATATGAATATCGTAGCACGAGATGAAACGTTATGTCTTCAAGTTATTGTTTATTTTATTGCTTTTGCACGTTATTTAAGATGTTGATATGATTAAAATATTTTATACAGAACTTAAATATTATTTTGATACAGTGAAAAACCGTTACTCTTTTAAGCGTCAGTCCATGAATCCACAATGCTTATTAATAACTTTCAAGATGGGTGTAGTTCTCATTTACATCACTTTATTAATTATTTTTGCTCAGAATTTTTTTTTTTTTAATTTTCTTATTTTACACTCATGTCCATAAATTAAGGATAATTCAGAATCACACAGAAATTGAACTCTAAAATAAAAATTTCACCTGTAGAATTATCACACACATTTTGAAGAAGAATATGCAAATTCCAGGAAACCACCAGATGGTGCGGATAGTACGTCACAATGACGAGAGTGTAAGAGAGGGGTATATAAGAATGGTGGCAAAGAAGTAAAAAAAATTGTTCACAAGCGCTTTAAAAGCCTTTCAGTGCAATAACCGCATAGTTATGTCACAAAGGAAGCATTTGGATGATTTTTTACGTGGTAGAATTATCGGACGACTGGAATATGGACGTAACCAGCTGGAAGTATCCGAGGAACTTGGAATCGCCCAGAGTGTCATCTCCAGGCTTTGGTAACGATTCCAAGATGATGGTAATGTGAGTAGATGTTACAGCACCGGTCGCCCCCGAGTTAAAACGCCGAATGAGGACCGGTATTTAGCAGTTACTGCCAAAAGAAACAGACGGAGCACAGCATCACACCTGTCTCGTCAGCTCTCTTCAGCTACCGGTACGACAGTTTCAAGGCAGACCGTGTACAGACGCTTAGGGAACATTGGTCTATATGCTCGTAGGCCTGTCAGATGTGTTCCACTTACCGTAACTCACTGTCGTCTGCGATTAACCTGGAGTAGAGAGCATGCATTGTGGACACTGCAACAGTGGTCTGAGAGATGTTTTCCGACGAGTCCAGGTTTAGTTTGCAGTCTGATTCTCGCGGGACCATATGGAGAGCACCAGGTACCCGTTACCACCAAGAGAACACCATTGAACGACACCGTTACGGTGGTGCAGGATGGCACGTTTGGGGAGGAATTATTCTTGGTTCCAGAACTGACCTGCATGTTCAGAGTGTAACGATGACAGGCCACATCTATCGGGATGTCATTCTTGAACAACATGTACGTTTGTTTGGGGCGCCATGGGTGCTGAATTTCTGTTTATGGATGACAACGCCCGTCCTCACCGTAAACATTGTAGACGAATGCCTTCAATTGGAGGATATCCCCGTATGGATTGGCCAGCATACTCACCTGACTTGAATCCAATAGAGCATGTGTGGGATATGCTTGGCCGACGAATTGCAGCCCGTCAACCCCCACCCACCTGTCAACCGGAACCCGGAGGGCATTGCTTTATGAGTGGTGTAATATTCCCAAGATCAGATTGATAATTTGATACTCAGCATGCCTAGGCGTTGTAAGGCCTGTATTGCATTGTCCGGGAGACATACTCCATATTAACCATCATACTAACCATGTTATACTGTTTTTTGTAAATAGGTTCTTTTTTTGAAATTTGCAACAAGGAGTAAAAATCGCAATTTTTATTAGTTATATCAAATATATAGCATTTTTTTGGCTCTTTACCTTTTTTTTAATAAATAGACTTTACAAATAAGTCAAATTTGTTTTGTTTCTGAACTCTTTCTTTGCCTCATTTGCCGGGTTCATGATTGATATTTGTTCTAGGATGTTTGTTACGGGGTTCGGATCCACTTTAAACAATAGGTCCCGGTCTAATATGACCATTGAGCGTTGGGCATAGGGTTGACAACCCTACCCAGTAAAAAGAATCTTCTACCGTCTAGAAAACTGTCAGCAGGCAAATGGCCCCATCTATGAGGCTGTTGCGCTACTGATGCTGATGATAGAATCATGACTATTTAAAAAAAAAAAATACGCGCTTCTGATCTCAAAATTGGGAGCCTGATGGACGAGTGGCTAGCTCTCTGGCGCTCGGTACCACAGGTTTCGGGTTTGAATTCCGGTGGTGCCCTGGATGTTTGTAGTGGTTCGAATCCACTTTAAGCCGTAGTTCCCGGTCTCCTATGACTGTAGAGCGTTACAGAGCCCAGTCAGATTTCTCACTCGCATCATTCCCAAACTGTATATGACAACTCAGCTCTAGGCACAGTGAAGTGGTGTGGTGTAGTATTATTAAAACTATTACTACACTATTGCACTATTGTGACAGTACACCTAATACCGATGGGTCAAGGTGCGCCTACTTGGCATTTAGAGTAACTGCCATTGCTTATCTCCCATTGATCTCCCCGGTGGTCTTACGCGGAAAAAACACTTTAACTAGTCTATGAGACTCTTTACAGTTTTGTCATGTCACAGTTTTTATTGAATTTATTAAATTCTGAATATAGTAATTGCAACAAACGCCATCGGCGAATTTGAACTTGGCCGTTTCTGATCGCTGCCTGTGAGAAATACCACTGTGTGATGAGATAGACTATCATTATGTTAAAATTTGTGTAATCATACTAATGATAATCAGTTTATATTACTACTGTGTCCAATAAGTAAGACCAATTTTCAATTTAAAATTCCAGGGGCTTATGGCATTTAATTTGTTTTTGTTCTTTTTAGGTTGCTGGCACTGTCCTTGACGTATGTGTGCAATTTCATTTCAAAATATTCATTAGTGTTTGAGTTAAGCTTGGCTTTGTGAAACGCTAAAAGGTATTTCGGCGATTTTTGAAATGTCTGAAATAATTGAGCAAAGAACTTTCAATACATTTTGTTTGCGGAATGAATATTAGTGTGTGGAAAATATAGAATGATGCAGCTTAACTTCCTTTTATTCCATGATTTAATTTATTTTATATCTAAAGTCCTGAGCTATGGCTCTAACCCTTTTACTTTGTAAATTCCAAGTTCTTTAATCTCTTTTATGCGACAACCTTTTTATGAAAATTTTAATAACCTAATTAAGCAATTGGAGATATAGGGTCAATTTCCCTAGGTACTCCTTCAATAAAAACTACCTTTGCCTTTGCTGATGATGTTGGAATTTCAAAAGGATCGGTCAATTGCATTTTGGCCCTCAAAAGCGTCATATCTCGATTGGTGCTGAAAACACTGAATGCACCAACTCACACTGCCTTAATTCTTCGTGACTTTTTTTTTGCCAAAAATGGCATATCGTTCCACAACCACCGTATTGACACCCGTGCGGCTTCTGGCTATTTCCCTAAATTCAAAATACCACTCCGGGGACGCCGATTTGAGTCGATTGAAGAGATTCAACGTGAATCGGCACTCGCTTTGAAGGCCATCCCTGCCGATGATTTTTCAGCATGCATTGAGGATTGGAAGAAAAGTTGGTATAAGTGCATTGTGTCCGGAGGGGATTACTTTGAAGACGGTGAAATAAATTTGGAAGAATAAATAAACAGTTTAAAAAAACGATTGGTTTTACTTTTTGGACATAATAGTAAAATTATATTATGTTATAATATATTATATTATAAATATGTATGTAAGTTATATTTAAATGAAAACATTTTTTTCTTAACTTACATAGCATCTCATTGTATAGAATATGAAATTAGATTTAAGTGTAAATATTTTGTATTTTGACACTTTTTATTAGCCAAAGTTACATAATATTATTTAAATATGTGAGTAAAATCTTGAAAAAAAATTTATAAAATTGTTCTTATATTAATATCCATCTATTAAAATATATAAGAACACTACAGCATTTTCTTATCAAAAAAAAAAAAGTTTTTCACATCTCTTTGAGAAGTAACTAAAAAAAATTGTAACTAAGTAGTTTTTTTTTTTTTTTTCAATCAAGATTAATGTCAGAAACGTGACAATGGGAATATAAAATATTAATATTTCTTGATATTTTTAAACCAAAAATTAAATTTTGCTCAAAACTCTAATCGGTTCTGACGAAAAATATTTGTAAAGGGGAAAATTAAAACACTTTTTTTTAACAGAGAATTTTTTTTTTTAATTTGTTTATTAACTAGAAAAAAAAAACCTTTTTAAAAATCGAGAGCATACTTGGAAAAATAACAGTTAAAAATTTCTGTCAAAAGAAAATTTAATCTATAATAAATAGAAAGACTTCAATTAAAAATGTTTAAAAATGGATTAAAAAAAGTTTTTTTATGTTAAAATGATAATTAAAAAAAAAAATATCAAGATTTTAAAATTCCACGCATGCTTTTATTTCTCAAAATATTCTTTTTTATTTATAATACCTTATTTATTCGAATTTTTCTTCGTTAAAAAGAATTTAAATAGAAAATATCACAATGAAATAATATATTACTAATATTAATATATATATACACATGTCCATAAATTAAGGATAATGAAGTTCAGGCAAAGAAAGAGACAGAAGCAAAACAAATTTGACTTATTTGTAAAGTCTATTTATTAAACAAAAGGTAAAGAGCAAAAAAAAAGATGCTATATGTTTGACATAATTAATAAAAATTGCGATTTTTACTCCCTGAGCAAATTTCAAAAAAAGAACCTATTTACAAAAAACAGTATAACATGGTTAGTGTGATGGTTAATATGGAGTATGTCAGACGGGACGATGAAATACAGGCCTTACAACGCCTAGGCATGCTGAGTATCAAATATCAATCTGATCTTGGGGAATATTACACCACACATCAAGCAATGCCCTCCGAAGTTCCGGTTGACAGGTGGGAGGAGGTTGACAGGTTGCAATTCGTCGGCCGCATATCCCACACATGCTCTATTGATTCAAGTCCGGTGAGTATGCTGGCCAATCCATACGGGTGATATCCTCCAATTGAAGGCATTCGTTTACAATGTTTGCACTGTGGGACGGGCGTTGTCATGCATAAACAGAAATTCAGCACCCATAGCGCCCCGAAACAAATGTACATGTTGTTCCAGAATGACATCACGATAGATGTGGCCTGTCATCGTTACACTCTGAACATGCAGGTTAAGTTCTGGAACCAAGAATATTCCTCCCCAAACGAGCCATCCTGCACTACCGTAACGGTGTCGTTCAATGGTGTTCTCTTGGTGGTAACGGTACCTGGTGCTCTCCATATGAAAGTCCGGCGAGAATCAGGCTGCAAAACCAAACCTGGACTCATCGGAAAACATCACACAAGACCACTGTTGCGGTGTCCACAATGCATCCTCTCTACTCCAGGTTAATCGCAGGCGACAGTGAGTTGCGGTAAGTGGAGTACATCTGACAGGCCTACGAGCATATAGAACAATGTGCCCTAAGCGTCTGTACACGGTCTGCCTTGAAAAACTGTCGTACCGGTAAGTACCAATGAAGAGAGCTGATGAGACAGGTCTGATGCCGTGCTCCGTCTGTTTCTTTTGGCAGTAACTGCTAAATACCGGTCCTCATTCGGCGTTGTAACTCGGGGGCCACCTGTGCGGTAACATCTACTCACATTATCATCATCTTGGAATCGTTGCCAAAGCCTGGAGATAACACTCTTTGCAATTCCAAGTTCCTCGGATACTTCCAGCTGGGTACGTCCACATTCCAGTCGTCCAATAATTCTACCACGTAAAAATCATCCAAATGCTTCCTTTGGGCCATAACTATGCGGTTATTGCACTGAAAGGCTTTTAAAGCGCTTGTGAACAATTTTACTTCTTTGTCACCATTCCTCATATACCCCTCTCTTACACTCGTCATTGTGACGTAATATCCGCGTCATCTGGTGGTTTTCTGGAATTTGCATATTCTTCTTCAAGATGTGTTTGATAATTCTACAGGTGAAATTTTTATTTTAGAGTTCAATTTCTGTGTGATTCTGAATTATCCTTAATTTATGGACATGAGTGTATATATATATATATATATATATATATATTATTGAAGGCGATGGAATGAAATCTTACTTTTTGGGCACAGTAGTATGTTAGCCATGCAAATGTTAAAAGTGAGGGCTTTACATTTCAGTGAAAACTTTGTAATCAAAAAAACTTCTGTGTCTTTTCTGGTTTTTTGTACTTCACTTCAATCAGAAGATTGTTGAAACATTCACGCCTACCTTCTTTCTGCCAAATTATTGATTTTATTTGGCACATCTCCTTTGTGCGTAAGTACGTCTTTGACACATCTATATAATGCAGATCATCTCTAGGCATAATGCACTCACCAAAGCACTACAAATATCCATGACACCGCTGGGTCTCGAAACCGAAATCTGTGGCACGGAGCGCCAGAACAATAGCCCGACTATTAGACCCCGAAAAGAGCATATTTGCTCACAATAACTTATTTTATGATAAATAAATTTGCTTTTTGTGATACGAGAAAATATATTAATTTCAATATTTTCCACATTAAAATAAGTTTTTCTGATCACATGATACTTTTTTTAATTTTAAGATAGATTAAAAAACTTAAGTCTATATGAAGACTAAATTAATTCTTTGAACTAAGTCCAACTACGTAGCATGGTCTTCAACTTTTACCTAACAATTCGTCAAAATGCATTCTTACTGAAACAAATCGATAGCGAAATTCTAAATATAGCACAAGCCTTAGAAAACGAATTATACACACTACTCAGAGTATTTTAACGCATTTTTTTAAGTTACAATAATAAATCTTTTCAGGATCAATACGACTTGAAAGTTCCATTAAACTTAAAATACTTCTTTCACACATTATAAGGATTTACGATCGCATTTACTTTTTCCGACACGGTTCCCCGAAAGCATTCATTTAATAGACTTTAAGTTTACGTCAGCATTAATGCGAGTATTTTCGTTTTTAAAATAAACTGAAAACCCTTGTTCAGAGCAAAGTTTAAAAACAAGCAAATTTTATATAATTCGTAATGCATTCATTTAATTTCGTAAATATAAAGATTAATATATTAACAACAAAAAATAAAGGTGGTATCTTTATGGAATCTAAAATTTCTGCTGTTATTACAAGAAAAAAAAATTGTAAGCAAAATGAACTGCTCAGAGGAGATCGTTTGTATACATTTTAGTAGATAACGCAAAGTGTAATTAAGATAAAGATTAAATTATGATGATGATGAGTTTATATTACATAAACGGTCTACAGAATGAATAGTTTTATCTTATCTTTAGCAAATAATTAAATGAAACCAGAATTTTAAAAGATTAGCTCCTATTTTTGAAAGTTTAGAATTTAAAATGTTAACTTTGTATAAATGTTATTAAAATATCATTAAGATTCTCTTACGATATTTTCTTATATGAGAATATTATATATATATATTGTAGTGTGCAGTCTGGACAAACTGATTGTAAAAGGGTATGGTTGGATTAAGATACTTGAGGCACATATTGGAGAACTCGCAGCATTATTTACACTAGCACAAACACCACCCACATACAGTTAGATACATACAATATTCAACACATTTAAAGGTGGATAATTATAGATTCATAGAAGGATTCCACTCCTAAACTGAAACCCCAAAACTCGACTACTCGCAGGATGTGTTAAATATATTTCCTCACTGGATGAGAGTCAGTAGGTCAACTGTTCATTTCTCCTGAACGCCACAAGGGACATTTGGCAGTGCGTAGGTGGAAGCATGTTTACAATTTACACTCATGTCCATAAATTAAGGATAATGAAGTTCAGGCAAAGAAAGAGACAGAAGCAAAACAAATTTGACTTATATGTAAAGTCTATTTATTAAACAAAAGCAAAAACGATGCTATATATTTGACATAATTAATAAATATTGCGATTTTTACTCCTGGGTAAATTTCAAAAAGAACCTATTTACAAAAAACAGTATAACATGGTTAGTATGATGGTTAATATGGAGTATGTCTCCAGGACGATGCAATACAGACCTTACAACGCCTAGGCATGATGAGTATCAAATTATCAATCTGATCTTGGGGATATTACACCATTCATCAAGCAATGCCCTCCGAAGTTCCGGTTGACAGGTGGGAGGGGGTTGACGGGCTGCAATTCGTCGGCCAAGCATATCCCCACATGCACTAATTCAAGTCCGGTGAGTATGCTGGCCAATCCATACGGGTGATATCCTCCAATTGAAGGCATTCGTCTACAATAAGGTTAATCGCAGGCGACAGTGAGTTGCGGTAAGTGGAACACATCTGACAGGCCTGCGAGACCAATGCCTAAGCGTCTGTACACGGTCTGCATTGAAACGGTTGTACCGGTAGCTGAAGAGAGCTGACGAGACAGGTCTGATGCCGTGCTCCGTCTGTTTCTTTTGGCAGTAACTGCTAAATACCGGTCCTCATTCGGCGTTGTAGCTCGGGGGCGACCTGTGCTGTAACACCTGTGCTGTAACAACGATTCCAAGACATTACCATCATCTTGGAATCGTTGCCAAAGCTGGAGATGACTGGGCGATTCCAAGTTCCTCGGATACTTCCAGCTGGGTACGTCCACATTCCAGTCGTCCGATAATTCTACCACGTAAAAAATCATCCAAATGCTTCCTTTGTGCCATAACTATGCGGTTATCGCACTGAAAGGCTTTTAAAGCGCTTGTGAACAATTTTACTTCTTTGCCACCATTCCTTATATACCCCTCTCTTACACTCTCGTCATTGTGACGTACTATCCGCGTCATCCGGTGGTTTCTGTAATTTGTATATTCTTCTTCAAGAAGTGTGTGATAATTCTACAGGTGAAATTTTTATTTTAGAGTTAAATTTCTGTGTGATTCTGAATTTTTTTAATTTATGGACATGAGTGTATATATATATATATATATATTATTTAAGGCGATGGAATGAAATCTTTCTTTTTGGGCACAGTGGTATGTTAGCCATGCAAATGTTAAAAGTGAGGGCTTTACATTTCAGTGCAGAAGATTGTTGAAACATTCACGCCTACCTTCTTTCTGGCAAATTCTTGATTTTTATTTGGCACACCTCTTTTGTGCGTAAGTTCGTCTTTGACACATCTATATAATGCAGATCATCTCTAAGGCATAATGCAGTGTTTGTTACGAATCATGTTCAATTAACGCAACTTTTATTTTGAGCACGTTTTTCGCACACAAATAAACAAGACATTTTCAAAAAATAGTAATAATAAATAAAAGAGCCAAAATTCAGCTACTTTTTCCATCTTTTTATATATGCGCGTTGCTCACACATTCACTCTGGGACTCTCTTTAAACGGGGAAATCCATGTAAGTGAAAGAATCTTAATATCAGCATTGCTGGGCAACAAAAGCACGGTCGAAACTTCTGTGGGCCTCCTGCAACAACTCATTTCTTCATGACTTACTCACAGATGGTGCTACACTTCTAGATGGGCCTGTTCTACTGGGACATGATCAGTCAGTACAACAGTGATGTAACGGGATGTAATATTCTTTTTCAATAGCGCAACAACCCCATGGTCGGCAGTCATTTCGATATATGAGATGTTTTTTTCTTTTTACGGGGTATTGTTCACTTCCCTACGCCAAATTCTCTACATTCACTTGACAGGGACCTACGGTTGAAAGTGGTATTTAACCTACCACTGACAGTTGAAAGTGGTATTTGACCTGCCACTGGCCATTTAAATTGTTTTTGACCTACCACTGACCGCTGAAAGTGGTATTTGACAGGGACCTACGGTTTAAAGTGTATTCCGAACTACTACAAACATCCATGGCACCACAGTGACTGGAGCCTGAACCCTGTATCACCGAGCACCAGAGTGCTAGTAATTCGGCTACCAGGCCCCAGTAACAGCTATACCTAAGGAAACTTATGAAATATAAGCATGTGTGTGAAGTCATTCGGTGAAAACTTTTCTTGTTTTGAGGATAAATTATTCAACTTTATTTTATTCAGAATCTAATATTTGCACATCGTTTTCTAACATTCATATATTTCATACACATTCATATTTTTATCATATATTCATTCATATATATGGCTATTCATATATAGACACATTCATGCATTTTTGGACAAAAAGAGTAAGATTACATTTTCTCAAAATATGAAATTTATGATAAGTTAAGACTTCTCTCAAAAAATATTCCTATGGAAGAAGAGACAAACTTTTTACCATTAAGGTTCGCAAAGAAAGATTTAGTATTTTCTTCTTATCATTTATACATTCTTCTAGAAAATACTTCTCTTTTTCAGAGACGCCTCTGTGTTTTTAAAAACCCAAACCTTTCACACTTCAAATCCTTTCAAGATGGAAAAATGACGGTTAAAACAAATGGACTTTAGTCTGAGGGGAAAATGCTGATTGTCTGCTTCTTGATTTTTAAAAGGAAAGCATGGTAGACTACTATATACGATGTTTTATTTTCGATAGAAAATTTCAGCTTCAGAAATATCGATCGATTTTACACGAAGAATTCGATATAAGATAAAAGCAAAAAGTATTTTTACACTGTATCTTCATATTTAGGTAACTATTTATGAGATAAACTACTTTAAAGCATTTATAGAAAATATTATTTTTCTTTAATTTATTCTTGAGAGCAATATAATATATTATGGAAGGGGATTGTTTTGTTCCATAATGAACTGCGTAGACTCACAGAGAATTATAACAAGGAAAGTGTCCAAAAATATAAGCAAAACCAAAAAAAAAAAAGAAAGATGCGATTTACGTGTTTATCAATATTCAACATAAATTGTACCAAATGAAGGTAATAAAAAAAAATATTAATGAATTATCAACTATTCTAACTTTCCCATAATGTTCCTTAATTTGTTTTTTGTTCTTTTCCCCATAATTGTCTCTGCAAGGATGCAGAGACAATTATGGGGACAATTATGGGATCTTCTGCAACTGATTATCATCGTGATACACTCAAGAGCCAAAACATTATGACCAATTGTCAATAACGAGTTGGCCCACCTTTGGCGAGCAGCACAGCTTCAACCTGCCTTGGCATATATGCCACAAGTCCTTGGTAGATGGCCGGAGACAGACTGTACCAGATGTTTAAGCAACGGTCACGCAAATGCGAGATATTGCGAATTGGTGGTCTTTGAACTCTGAGCTGCCGTCCCAGGACATCCCAAGTGTGTTCTATCGGATTGTGATCCGGTGAGTTAGGCGTCCAGGACATTAACTGGAATTCAGCATCATGTTTCTGGAACCACTCCAACACAATTTTAGCCTTGTGACAAGGGGCGTTGTCCTGTTGGAACATTCCATTTCCAGCTGGAAAACAGAGGCCATGTAAGGGTGCAACTGGTCCGTAATGATGTTCAGATACCCTGTAGCATTCATGGTATGCTCTACCACAACCACGGGTCCCATAGACGCCCAAAAGAACGTCCCCCAAAGCACAATACCGCCACCACCGGCCTGTGTATGACCTACTGTACATTGAGGGAGCAACTGTTCGCCCGGAACGGCGTATCCTGACACGGCCATCGGGGTGATGAATGACAAACCGTGATTCATCTGACCAGGCAACTCTCTCCCACTGATCCATGGACCAGTCACGATGTTCCCGGGCCCAGCGCAGGCGCAGTTGGCGATGACGCTTGGTCAGCAAAGGCACACGAGTGGGACGTTTGCTGTGTAGCCGCATATCCAACAGTGTCCGCTGTGTGCTCCGATACTATTCTACTTGGCCCTGCATTGTATTGGGCTGTCAGCTGAGCCACTGTCTGGCTCCGGTTTTGCTTCACCACGTGTGGCAGTCTCCGACGACCTTTTTCTTTGATAACGTGTGGACGTCCGACACCATGTCGTCTACTGCTGGTTTCACCGTCATTCATCCACTTTGCATAAGTACTAACAACTGTGGATCGCGAACAACCCACGAGTCGTGCAGTTTCGGAAATACTTGTTCCGAGCCTTCGAGCCATTACAATTTGCCCTCTATCAAAGTCGCTTAGATCCGCAGCCTTTCCCATCACAGAAGTAAGTGAAAGAATGATTCTTCAGACTCTCCAGCAGCAGTTAAATACCACTTCCACCACCTGATCACGTGCCTTCCACGTCATTCAGGCGGGTTCATTGCAAAAATGTAGGGGTGGTCAGGATGTTTTGGCTCTTGAGTGTATATCATATCATACTCGCACATGGTTAATAGGATATTCATTGCTTCATTTTTTGTACTGTAGTAAACATGATCGCTCTTTAAGTTGTACAGTTCTATAAATCAGTATGAAATAGCCGAAATCTTTGGCCTGAAGACGCATCAGTGAAGAAAATTCATGGCAAATATTAATATATTAATATTTGTCCATAATATTAAATTATTAATATTATATAATGGCTGTGCATTTATTCGTACAAATGAGTTCTAGTGGATCAAAAAGTTTCAACTTCGCTATACCAGCTTGAAGCATGAAATATGATAAGCAAGATGTTCATTAAAAATTACAAATATCAGTAATTTTCAACAATTTCGAGAAATTTTAGGATTTTTATACATCATCTCTAAACTAAAAAGAACAAACAAAAATATTCGTTAAAATATAAAATTAATGAAATGAACTGGTATTAAGTTAGGAAGAAATATACTATGAAAATAAAGTCCTCTTATGTATTTTATAACCTATTTTTTTACTTATAAATACCTGCCCCAGTACTTACGTTTTAGAGCAAAGTACAAACGTTACAAAACATTTTAGAGCAAGGTCGCATGACATATATATTGATAATCATGTTTCGGCTGAAATTTATCAATTTTTATAAGATCAAAATGGAAATAGATGATATTTGAAATAGAAAGACCTGAATTTTAAATCAACTTGAGAACCAAAGTTCGATCATGGACTTTCAAAGTAAAAAGATCAAAAATTACCTTCTTTTTAAAAACAATCCTCTATATAATGTCATTTGGACTTGAAAAATTGTATACAGTCGAAGATAAGAATTAAACTATCCAAAAGTAATTACTTAAAAGGAGCTATATTTGGTAAATGACATATAAATGCTACAGGAAAAGAAATTATTAAAATTTTTTAATATACTTAAAATAATTACTTTAAATAATTAAGAGATAGATATAAGTACATATAATAAACTTGTAAATATAATCTGCATATAAGAAATATAATCTACATATAAGACCATGGCCAGTTTCTGGTTCTTATGCAACTTATTATACGGCTTGACTTTGATTTATAATAAAATTGGTGAATGCCGACAAGTGGAATTTTTTGCAAATTGTTGAATTCGAAAAGCAAGATTGTGGGATGTTCGAGGCTTCTTTTAATAGAATTTTTGGCCAATTTTGCTAATACATTTGACAAAAGAATTACTCGAAAAGAACATATACAAACAGTACAAATGATTACAGTAATGATCTGAACATATTCCTGTAGAAATGTAAGCCCGAGATCAAGAAAGAAAGAGAAACACAACAGAGATTAAATATATTAAGAAATAGTAATGCTAAAGGATAAAAACTGACTGTCAAATTAAACTCAACCCTGAAGACAAAAGGCCTCAACTACAGTCTTTCAGTGGATTGATGGACAATACAACAAATAATAAATATTTATTAGAGAACAAACTCTGATTTTCTTCAAAAGGATGTTCAAGCTCCCTAATTTCTATTTTTTAAAATATCATAAATATTTATTAAGAATCTGATTATCAAATGAAATCGCACCCAATTCCAAAAATCCCGAATTTTGAACTGTGTAGCAAGCGACAATCAAATTAACATTCCACTGCTTTTCAGCATGTTATAAGACATCTCCGTTGGTTATAAAAAACTTAATTTGAATATCTCATAGCTTAAAACAATTCTATTCCAACCATCATAGTAAACGTGCATCGTAGTAAACCCGCTTGTCCACATACATAAGTGAATAATAGTTGGCTAAACGGGCACCATAAGCTCAGTCACCGATCATTGTTCCACTGGTATCCTATATCGTGTATAATGACACATTAAGTATTTTGACTAATGCGGACAAATGCTATGCCCTTATATGATCATCTCTTAAGTCATCTTTGCAACTGTGTTCTACCATAGTTTAACTATTACTGCTAGCATCGTGTGGTATGAAAGCATCGCCATGATGCCTAACAAATGTCTATGCGATTTAAATACTAGTTCAATTTTGTCGTCCTGTAGAGTTCATAGCTTAAAACTATTCTATTCCGACGAGTAAAGTCGCATCGTGATAAACGCGCTTGTCCGCATACATAGATGAATGATAGTTGGGGCAACGGCCACCATAAGCTCAATCACCTCTCATTGTACCACTGGTATCCTGGTTAAATACTATATCGTGTATAATAACGGATTAAGTATTTTGATTGCCGCTGACAAACGCTATGCCCTTATATTCTATCATCTCTTAAGTCAAATGCATCTTTGAAACTCTGCTCTACTATTGTATGAATATTACTACTAACATCGTGTGATAAGAACAAATGTCGCATCGATTTGAATACTCTACTTCCTTTAGTTCAATTTCTCTTTCTGTCTGAAATAGTGACATATACTCATACAGAGTGCGAAACCTTGCGCGATGTCATCAATCATGGATATATTTGGCGCACTAGCTTAGCTCTCTTCTACTACTTAAAGATAAATTGCAGAATAAACGAAATTTGAAAGACAGGTTCATAAAACTGTCATCGCCCTTTAACAAAAAAAAAAATTGAAATCGAATAGAATTTATGAAATATAACTGTTTTAGTATTAGTTGTTATTTTAAAAGACTAATACATTTTCCAAAAAATGTCAAAAGTGTTAGAGATGCTTAAGGTAAATGGAAATGAGATATGATTGAGACAAGTAAATAAGGAACAAGAAATTGCGATAAATTCATAAGGAGCAGTTCTCCTGAAAATCGACCAGGAAGGCAAAGGCATCTGCTATAGATGTCAGTGGATGGATCGATAATACAACAAATAATTAAGAAATATGCAATATAGAACAAACTCTGAATTACTTCAGAAGGAAGTTCAAACTCACTTATTTATATTTTATAAAATATTATCATTTGTCCTGCAATTAAATAAATATATATATATATATATAATTAAACAGAAATTCATGTATTTTATAACATTATTCATTCGTTTAGAATTTATGTATATTTTTTACTTATTAAAACAGGAATTCATGCAATTCTGAATTACAAGAATTCATACATTAAAAAAACAAGATTATGATGGCATATTGTAACTGCTGGAAGATGCAAAAATAATTCCTTAATCGAAATCAAGTAAGATATATTAAGGTTTTGGAACTCGAGTTTCCTTATAGTTAATCAATATATTGATTGAAATACCAATAGTTTTGAAGTAGGTGGCATTTCACTCTGTCTAATTGCTGCAAGAAAAACCACATAACTAATAGTTGTATGAACTACTAGAGAAAATTAGCTATTAATTTCAAAGTGAATAATTTCTAGAAATTAGGTGATTTTTTAGTACATAATACGAAAGTCTATTGATTAATGTATATTGAAAAGAAATTAAGGGAAAAATACAAATCGCTATTTTTCTAATCTATCATATTAGCGAATTTTTTGTTAGGTTAATTTTTCGATTCATTTTAAAAAGAATAAAAAAAAAAATCACAGAAAACAACCTTCACAACAATTGTCAAATGTAGTACACCGTGTTTGATGGAAATTGTCAATATTCATTTTACTTTTTTTATAAATTGGAATAAAGCAGAAAGGCATGGTAAAGAAAATATAATTTGTTATTGGCTTTGAAATTTTTTTTTTTTTTTTGTCAAGTTATAAAGCAGGGTAGTGAGAATAAATTTAATCAAAAACACTTAACAAATCTGCCATGCAATCAAAATTTATTTATATTACTTTTCTTGAATCCGACTATTATGCATATCCCAAAATCAAATTCTATGAAGTCATGCATTGAAGGTGATAAAAGAATGCATCATCTACATAGAAAGTTTATTTATGGAAAAAGTAAGTAAATGGAAATTTCACTACAGTTGCGTTATTTTTTGAAAATAATGAATATTAAGATGATTTATGAATATTAAGACACTTATTAAATATTAATGAATAGGCAATTAATGAATGTTAAGATCGCATTTTAGATCTATTAAATATTGATGATAATGTAATTTTTTATTTAATTCCCATTGGTACTTCAAGCTTCGTTGTCTTAAATTGATGGCCAAGTGTCCCTTCTTATATATACCATAAAAAATCTTCAGATGAGCGTTTTCAGGCGGGCGTGGACTTCCAGAAGAACATCCAAGGTCAATTTCATCACATTTGTTGTCATATAGGATAAAGATTGGAAAACTCTTCTCACGATTTCAGGCAGTCCTCATGCACACTTTCACAATTTTCCCATCGAATGTCCTTATTTCTGAAAGAATTAACTATAATGTATGATGCCAGCGGGTTCTAACATGAGAATTCTTGAAACTAAATCCACTCTGCATTCACATTATTCAACAATTTGGAACTAATATAACAAGAATTAGAGGCATGTACCTCTACTTCCTTCCCTTCCAATCATCAATAATGATTTTTATGCCGACAAGTAACTCATGCTCTGGATAGAAATGGAAGATTTCGGTTTAACACCGCATGTAGGATTCCGGATTCAGCTCTCTTAATTCGAATACCAAATACACTCATTCAGCAAGGGTGTATATAAACACTGGCTTCTGATCTCAGGAAATTGATTTCATGTAGATATACAAACGAACCGAATAGCATATTCTTGTGTTTACATCTCAAATGAAACATGACAAATAAACATACCGTAACTTCATTGGGTTTAAAGTGGACAGGAGAAAAGTCCCTAATTGACAACGTTAAATGAGTTTGTTTCAAATTACTATTGTATCAGAAGTCGTATAATATTTACTGTGGATAGAGCATGAAAATGCATTTCAACACACAACAAAGAATTGAAGAATGTAATACAAATCATTGAGAAAGAGAAGTTCCCTCATTGACTTGGAATTCCAATTTTCCAAATCAGGGAATGAAAGTTCATAAATAGGAAAAGTAATTATTAAATCGAATGCAGTAGTTGGTTAATTTAATTAACAGAAAGCAAAATAATTTGTTTAAATTCAAAATATTGAAAGCCCACATAAACTTGGGATTGTAAAGTTATTTTCAATTAGATTTTCTACCTTTTATTATATGTAGTTGCATTGCGTCAGGTATATATTAAATATATTACAATAACAAATAATATTGAATCCATTACAAATTTATTATATTATTTATAATTTATATTAATTCAAGTAATCTAAAATATCTATCTACATAATCTAAATATCTATAAATACGATATTCATAAGAAATGAGAAAGAACATAATAAAATGCATGGTAGTATTTTAAAATGAATTTTTATGCAGGTAACTTAAAAAATATCTTCAGAAAATGTAAAGGGTAAAGAAAACTAACATGATAAAAATTCCTGTAGAATATATGTTTGAAATGCTGCATCTAAGAGCATGACTTTTATTAAACAAACAATAACCTGTAGATAAATTTTAGAAGAATAAATAATAACCTGCTTTGGTTTATCAAGGCGAAAATAAAGATAAACCAAATTAAATGTCATCACATTAATTCACATCATATTATGCTCATAGAGTCTTTCAAAAACAGTTCGAAAACCGTGAAGGATTGCAGGGAGTGGGTTTAAGTGCATCAACATGTTTCCCTAGAGCATCCCAAACATGCTTAATTTAATGCAAATCAAAACAACGGACAATAGCTAAAGAAGTAAATTTTCTGTGTATTTGAGCAATATGGTCTTACAAGAGGATGAAGAAAGATGTTAATTTTGATCTACTCTGAAATTTTTGTAAATATTTCACCAGAATACTTAGAGCACTTTAAATATATTTACCTATTGTTTTGGACATATGATGTTTGAAAATTTATTGTTTATTAAATCACATTATTGATATTCAGGGAAATATCGACATTAAATCTGTCAATTTAATTTCAACTTAACTTATGCTTAAATTGTAAATTAATTTTAGATATATATTCACTAAAATATAATATGCACAGGTTTAATTACTTCAACAAAAATAATTAATTGTTGGTGCTTCGTAAAATTTAATTATTTAGATAATTTAGAAACTGCTGTTAAATTCTGAAATTAAACATGCCTGCACTTTATGTCAGTAAAAACGCTAGAGCTTCTCAAACACATGGAGACTCATAAAACGCGTAAGTATGGAAGTTTTATGACATTTCTCGTGGGTTGTACCATCCCACATAAAGGTTTTAATGCAAGCATTTGCTTAGAATGTGTTGCAAAGCACGATACAAAAACATAAAACATAGAAATTTTGAGTCGTAATTTATGTATAAATATTTAACAACAAGCTATAAGAAACATTTTTAAGTTTCTCCAAGAGCTATGAAATGGTTTTAAAAGATGGAAATAGAAAATTCAATGATTTTTATTCCTTTTTTTTTCTAATACATTCAAAGTTTTGTTGTAATTGTATCTGTATCTATTTTTTGAAAACTGAAAGAAATGGGGTTTTTTTTGTTATTGTTATGTGTGTACATGATTGATTTTTTTTTTCCTTATCCCACTTGGCAGACAGCAACATCTAGACTATGTCCAAGAACCCGCGTGTCCTCATGGAATGAGGGAAAAGGGAGCAGTTTCTGTTGTGATGAAGCATCCATAGGCAGAAGACTGACATGGCACCGGGTTGTTGAAAAGGAGGATTAGTGCCTTCCGGGAGGACTTTTATTGGGAACTACCCCATATTTGAATATGTTATGGCAGAAAACCTGGAAAACTCCGTCCAGATAGACCGATTAATGAAGCAAAATGCTGAACATCCCATACGCCATTGAGCTTCTTCGCTTTTTGAAACAGATTCTACAAACAAGCTGCCAGTCGATTGAACTTCAGCTCTAATACTCATCAAAGGCGTGCTTTGCCACTGAGCCACGAATCGGACGTGCATAATTATAAAAGACTCGAGCTTGTATTGAGGCTTTTATTAGACATTCACTCGCATAAAATTTCCCACTTAATAAATAATAATATATGTTTTTTAAATAACTTTTAGAAAGAAAGTAATTTTTATGTACTGAAATCCATTACTTAATCACTTTTAGGTTTCTGAATTAATGAATAGGTGATATAAATTAGCCCATATCTACATTTCTAAAATCCCAAATTCTCAAATTTACTAATGTTAAGTTACATATTTAATTTGCCTCTACTCGTGGGTCAGTGGCAACATGTCCGGCTGGTGAACTTTTGTGGCTGAGGTTCAATCCGCTGGCGCCTTTTTTGTTAGACACTGTGTTTTTAAAAAACGCGGGTCTCGTTGGTGTTTGGGATGTTCAGCATCTTGCCTCATGAGCAGGACTACCATGTCAGAGTTTTCCGGGGTTTTCCCATACGATGAGCAAATGTTGAGTGATAGTTCCCTTTAAAAAGTTCTCCCAAAGGCACTATCTTTCTTCTTCAACGACAAGGAGCCAAATGAGATTTCTACCTATGGGTGCTCCACCACAACAGAAGTTGCCCCTTTCTCTCCATTCATGAGTTGACTAGTGAGTTTATTGGACTATATAATAAGTGAGGAGACTCCATGGCGTTAGGGATGTTCAACATCTTGTCTCATGAGTCGGACTACCTGATGGGAGTATTCTCCCATACAATACGCAAATGTTGGGCAGTTCCTATTAAAGATCCACCGGAAAGACACTGCCTTCTTCAGCTAATTGAAGCCAAGTCATACTTCTACCTATGGGTGCTTCATCACAACAGATGTTGTCCTCCCAGTCTCTCTTCCATAAGAACACAAGGTTTCATGGTCTAGATGTTATTGTCAACCAAGTAGGATAAGAAACAACCACAAGTATTTAATTTATAATTTAAAAGATATCTTTTCTAACAATGATGATATTTCCATTATCTCCAAAAAAAAATGAATGGAACTATCCGATCTACAGGTTTATTGCTACATTATTCCCAGCGTAACGAAGACAATAATTGAGGACATATGACTCTACAATAATTATTTAGTTGTGTTTCCCTTTAATTAATTGTGTTTTCTTACAGCACTTGTGTTTGAAAACAAATCCAATACGCTATTCACCGAGTCTCAATCTATCGCTTGAAAATATTGTATAAAAGGGACTGTTTTAAACTGCATTGAAAATACTCAAAAAATACCAGAAGTCATATTTCATATGACTCCTGTAACGCGTATTGTTTGCTTCACAGGGCGTGAAATAACAGACATTGATCAAAAAAAAAAGAAGGTTTCAATCTGCATTAAAGGAAATAATAGAGAAAAGCAATCCATTTCTCAATTAATAAATTATATGAAAAGCCTTTTGTTTCACTGTATGAAATAAAAGATATTGATTACGAATCAAAAATGTACCACGCATTTCAGTAAAGAATTTTCTACGACGAAGCGAAAACCTATTTATCATCTTTTAACGAAACACATACCTCATAAATAGCGTGAAAATTAAAATCACCCGATAATTAAAGGTCTGTTGAAAAGGACTTTTTTCCCCATTGAGGAATTCCAGTTGATGGAGCAATAAAATCTTCTTACAGATTCCGAATATTTATTAGAATAAATTACTTTTGTAGTCGGGATCGTTATTTTAATTATTCTGATTGCGCGTATTCCTCTAATTAACATGACACAAGAAATATCTTCATCTTCCTTTAATACCATTCCAGAAGATTAGAAGGAGGTTTGAAAAGTTATATATTCAATACGTTAATTCAAAACTGTCTCATTTTTTTCTTGCTTGAGTAATGGTTAAAGATCAATTAGAATAATAATATCTATTTATGAAGTTCAATATTTATAGGAAATAATGAATTAAAATTATTTGAAACTCATAGATTTCAAAAGATTTTAATAATGTAGTGTGGAAAATTCATTAAATTTGACACCTTTGGTAAAGATATCTATTTTATCATATTAAAAAAATGTAATAAATTCACATGATAAGCGAATAGCTTACTCGGCTATATCGAAGATAAAAAATATATCACAAAGATATCTTATAGGTAATGTACTGTTATATAAATTATATTCTAACCACAATATAATAAGACAAATTTAAATGTGTGCATTAACATATTCATGCATAACTAAGCATAATATTAAATAAAAATAGCCTTTATGATCTATATAATATAAAAATCTTGACTTCCTTATTATTCAGGGGCCTAATGAATGAGGGGGCTAGCTCTCTTGTCTTTGGGCTCACTGTTTTTTTGGGTTCGATTCCTAGTGATGGCGGGGATGTTGGTTAGTGGTTCGGAATCCCCCGATTCGTAGGCCAGTGACAACTTGTGCAACTAGCATGCAGAGAGGCTGAGGTTCGAATCTGCTGCAGGTATGATAATATGGTAAGTAGGATTATGGCCTGGTGGGGAGTTTTCCGGGGTTTCTCACAAACGAAACTAAGTGCGGGTCCGATATGACTCGTATAACACATAATTTTGTTTTACAGCGCTTGAAATAGAATATATTTATTAAAAAAAAAGATTCAATCTGCATTGAAGAAAAACCTTGATTGAGAACAGCAACCCATTTGTCTCCCAATAAATGTCATGAATAGCTTGTTTCACTCTGTGAAATAAAAGATATTGATTACGAGTCAAAAAATATACCACAAAATTAAGTAGAGAATTTTCTGGGATGAAGCGAAAACCTATTTATCATCTTTTAACGAAAAGCATACTTCATAAATAGCGCAAAAATTAAAATTACTCGATAATTAAAGGTCTGTAGAAAATGACTCTTTTCCCATTGAGGAATTCCAGTTGATGGGTTGATGGAGCCATAAAACTTTCTTACATATTCCGAATATTTATCAGCATAAATTACTTTTGTAGTCGGTGTCGTTATTTTAATTACTCTGACTACGCGTGTTCCTCTAATTAACATGACACTAGAAATTATCTTCATCTCCCTTCATTACCATTCCAAAAGATTAGAAGCACGTATTGAATAGTTCTGTTTCAATATGTTAATTCAAACCTGTCTCATTTTTTTCCTTGCCTAAGTAATGGAAAAGATCAATTAAAATAAGAATTTATATTTATGAAGTTTAATATTAATAGAAAATTAGGAATTAAAATTGTTTCTAGCTCATAGATATCAAAAGATATTATTTATGTAAAATAGATTCAAAAGATTTCAATTATGCAGTGTGGAAAATTCATTATATTTTGACGTCATAATCTCAATTTTGCATCTTAGGTATAAATATCTAAGGCTTTATAATATTAAAAAAATATAAAATAAATTATGATAAACGAAAATTCTCTTGGCTGTATTGAAGGAAAAAAATGTATCACAAAGATATTTTATAGGTTATATACTGGTATAAAAGTTATCAACTGCTATCTATCTTTAACCACTATATAATGAGACACACATAAAAGTGGATGTTAACATATTAATGTACAACTAAGAATTTTAAATAAAAAATAGTTAAATATTTATATAGCTGTTAAGCAAGTTGCATTTTTTACCATATAGGAAAAATTTAATTAAAGATAATTTCTTCATTTGGTCAGTAATTCTAAATCACTATTAAATTTAGTCCTCCAATCTTGATTTTTAGAGCTCTGATGCTCGATACCAAAGAATCGAATATCGAATATCGAATATCGGCGGTGACATGGATGTTTGAAGTGGTTCGGAAACTACTTTATACCGTAGGTCCTGCTCTAACATGACTGTAGATCGTTGGGTGTAGGTTCTGACATCTCTATCCCGTAGGAAAAAAAAAGCATCTCATGTCTAGAAATCTGCCAGTTGGCAGACGGCATTGGCCCACCATGGGGCTGTTGCGCCTCTGACGATAATGATGAGGATGTTCCTTGTAATATAAAAAAAGACAACTCTCTTATTTATTCTTCGGCCTGATGGATTAGTGGTTGGCACTCTGGCCGTTGGGACCACAGGCTTTTTGAGCTCGATTTCTGGCATTGGTGTGGATGTTTGTTAGTGGATCAGAATCGCCCAATTCGTGGCCCAGTGGCCACGTGCGCAGGTAGCGTGCAGGAGGGATGAGGTTCGAATCCGCTGGTGGCCTTGCTGTAGTTATTCCTTTCAGAAACGAGAAGATTCGAGGGCGATTGTAAAGATGTGTCTCGTATCGATTTTCGGGCTTCTTGGAAAAGTTTTCCGGGTTTTCTCCCGTACGAAACGCAAATGCTAGGAAGTTACCCCTAAAAGTTCTCCTGCAAGATATTATCTACCCCTTCACCCGTCTGTTTGTGGTATGCACAACTGCAAAAAAATGTTCCTCTTTCGTATTTCTAACTGGTAAGGGAAATAAAAAAATGAAAGTGGTACCTAATTCACTTTAAACTATATGTCCCGGTATAATTAGCGCTCATGTGCAAAAAAGCAATCGTAGAGCGGCAAACGAAATCTTTTTTATCCTGCTCCAATATTTCTTCTTTCTAACTAGTGGATTTTAGGCAACAGTGGTAAAAACTGCACGTTAAGGACGTATATTGGTGGTTTTATCACGCGGGTATAACAAAAAAAGAATTACCGAAAAAGTAATGTATAATTATACATGCATTTGCAATTTATACTCGTAGGTAGAAATCTGACTTGGCTCCGTGACGCTGAAGAAGGAGGGTAGTGCCTTCCGGGAGGACTTTTTAGTGGCATTTACCTATCTTATGAGAGAAAACGCGAAACCTCCCACCAATGCTACTCATGAGGCAAGATTCTGAACATGCAAAGCGCCATCGAGTCTTCTCGTGTTTTGAATGTTTTTTTTCCCTGTTCGCTATCGTTCGTGTTTTTTCCTCCCTCCGCATTAATGCTTAGCAGTGGAGCACCTTGCCATTGAGCCACAAGTCGGGCTTAAACTCTATAAAGATGATTAATGCATTACTTGTTTGGAGGCATCTTTAAAGGAGTATTTTCCGGGGTATTGCATAGCATTATATTTATGTTTTAAGCATATTTTGTGTAAAAAATAGGTGTAGTACTGGATCTTCATTAAGAGTTTTATTGGGTAGGAAAATTTCTTGTGAAAAATTAAGCATATTATGGACAAAAACTTTTTTACATAAAACAAAGAAAAGTGTCTAATTAAAACATAATTATTAGAACATAACTTATTTTTCTATTTTGGCTTGAGTCCAAGTCACAAATTTATGACGAGGGAAAGTCATTACGAACATTCTGTATCTCGACAGCAATACTTTTGATGTCATATGTATCTAGATCTAAACAATCTTCTAGAATGTAGCATGTATATTACCACACCAATAAAAATCCATCTTATAGCTGTTAAGATCATTGTTAAAAAGCAAATTACACAGTTCATTAGTATGAAATTTTATTCTACAAAAGACTGAAAAAATAATAGCAGAAACCTACCCAGTAAAAAGAAATCAATTCATGTTTGGGATTCTGTCAGTGGGTAGGTCGCTTTGGCTCCATGGACTGTTGCGCCATTGAAAAAGAATGACAATTTAAGCACAATTCAAAGAATGACAGGAATGATGATGCTAATTTCATATTTTGAAATTATTTCTGTTTCGTTTGTACTGTTTTTTATAATGCTGACAAATTTAAAAGTATTTTCACGATTTAAGTACAGTCATTCATTCAAATTTATATAATAATTATATTTTAAACTCCATTAATAATAATTGCTATCAAACATTTTTAAAGAACGTCGTTTTTTTCAAATCATTGAAATAAAAAATTTAAAAAATTAATTAATTTATAATTAATTAATTTAATTAAAAAATAAAAAAATTATATAAATTATATAAATATTTATTCAAATATTTTATTATATATATATATATATATAATAAAAATATATATATATATATATATATGTATATAATCATTTGCATCACTGACTGAAAACTTTAATAAAAATAAAAATATGCTGTTGCAGCATTGTAGATGTTAAAAGCATGTAACGGCATCTTAATACAAAACATACCGGAAATATTCCATCCTAATACTGAATTCTTAAAACCGCGTAATAAATTATTCAGTCTTGAAGTTCCCTTCGTAAACTGGAACTGTTTGTCTTCTAAAGGAAAAGCATTACATCCAAAGATATTAATATTTATAATTAAAAAGAAGTTTTTAAGCTTTTAGATATGCGTAAATGTTTTACATCAAGATCAAAGGAATACCAGATAATACCGCAAAACAGAACAGTAAGCTTACAAGGTTCAATTGCGCATTAGGCTTTTAGAGATTAGTTATTTGCTTTGCTACAAAATATTAATTGGTTATTATTTTCTGTGTAGGAAATGTATGCATGATTATAATGTGTTCAGCATGGTTATAATGAGTATAGAACTATATAATTATGACCATTAATATATGCATGGTTTTAATATATTTAGATGTTTGGATACTATTTAGTCAAAATTAGCAGAGAAATACATAAAATATTATAGTTAGTCAGCTTGTATTTTAGCATTTTCTATTGATTTATTTACTGTGTATGTAATGAGTATTTATTTTGTATTTTATAATGATATTTAGAGTCTTCTAAAAATTTAAGCTATATAATACAGACAATATATATATATATATATTTTTAATTTTAATTTCATTTCCCGACTTGCCAGTGTCTCATAATTTATCTGTGATTCATATACTTGCTGGCTAGTTTAATGGCTAACATTTTTTTTTTATTTCCAATGGAAAAGAGAAATTGACTAATCTTAGAAATGAAATGAAATTGATCAATGTAGTGCAAAACACACGCAAGGAAAAAGAAAACAATAAGAGATAAAAAGTCAATGTCTAATCAAAGTTCTAACGGTCTAATATCTTTTCACCTCGGAGTCCACATCCAAGGCCGGGCATCCTACTATATCCTGTCGATGATCTCGTCTCTCAAATAGAACGGGTAATTTGGGCTATCAAAAATGCCAATGTGGTGCAGATGACTCCCATAGAGTCATAGTCCACATCAAGTCTCAACATCGTAGCTGGTAAGGGAATTCTGAATCTCAACTTCTTTCATTGGGACAGGGCGTCCGCATTCCATTGTAAGACATTCAACATACACAAAGTTCCACGAAGGTGATCACTGTTGGAGTGTTTCTGAATGGCAATAGTTGTAGATCTTTTAGCCGTGTAGGACATTAGCAGGATGCAGCACGGAAAGGCAGATCTACTGTTGCCCTCCTTAATTAGTAACATCTCTTCACTGTCTATATTGTTCTCTAAAGATTTTATCCAACTAGAAGCAAATCACTGCATTACTCAACTAATGTGTTTATCACAACACGTGCAACCAGCATTTATCCTAAATAATTCAATTACATGAAACATTATATCACCCATTTTGTGAGAATTAGTGAGGACAGCCTGATTTATGACTACCTAAATGTTCTCCATGGTGCAAAAAGGAAAGGCTATCACATCTCCAAAGGCCATATGCATCGAAAATTTAATTATTTGATGATGGTTAATGATTATGATTGATGATATGTTGCGGAAGATCCTTAAACTCCAACTAAACAGTACAACTACTGGTAGGCTAAAATGTCCTACCGTTGGGTTAGGGGACGAAGAAAAAGTACCCCCAAAACTCACTTGCCATCTTTAAGGTTGTTCATTCAAAATTCCAATGGAACAACACCCACATCCTTTCCAAAACTACAAAGAGCCGCTTCAGTTCCACGCACTGTGATGCAGTATAATAGTAGCAGTAGTAGTAATCAAACTGCTAAAACCCTTGTCATAATTACCACAGTTTACTCTTTTAGCCTTGATTACAGCCATGTCGCCAGTAGGAAATCTCAAAATTACTATCATTAGGCAGAGTAATTTCTCTTTGAGTAATTTATAATATGTGTTGATACTATGTATAACTTGTTGCAAATATAATCTTGGATTTTAATAATTTTAAAAACGGAGCGAAATTATTACAAAATTTTAATTTGTTTTGTTTTTATTTAATAAAATAATTAAAATATTTAAGACTATGCAAAGCTTGCATATAAAGTGCGTCTTAAGAGATGTTTTAAAAATGTGATAAATGTTATTTCATTTACAATACTTCTGACAATTACTAAATAACTTAGAAGAAAGATAGATCATAAAAACATGTTTTTTAAATTTTAAGATGCTTTAATATCAGTTGCAATAAATCTCACGTGTATCACGGACTAAACGAAATCAAAATACTGAACGATTCAATAGATTAAGAAAGAAAAATAAAACACAATCCCATTACATTTGCTAGTTACAATTCCATTTAATAAACATGCTCTACTTACCCAAAGAGATGAGGGGGGTGATTGAAGTGCTTTTAAAATACAAAAAAAAAAAAAAAAAAAAAAAAAAAAAAACGCTATGCATTGATTTGCTTGAACATGAATAAATAGTTTGAAGCAGGACAGTATTTATACTAATGTTTGACTTGTAACTTTATTTCTTGGGGAATTTCTCTTTTCGTTATTTCCCTGGTCTCCTTACGGAATAATTTCATTATATTGGACAAGAAAAGAATGATTCTATTCAAATATTTTCTATTCTGCAATTTAGATCCCATTAATGCATGGAAACATAAAAAATTGAAATGATAAAATTACAGTTATAAGAATATTAATTTAACGATGACGGATGAATAGAATTCATCTATGAGGAGCTCTGTTCATCCTCTGAACTATCTCATCAAAGTTCACCAACACTGAAACTTAATGAGATAAAGATAAAGATAAATTCTTTGTTCGAACTATATACTAATTAACATGGAAAGTGGGCCCATTTGAAATGGACATGCATGCATATCTTATTAAAGAACTCAACACAACATACCTAAACAAAAACCAAAGAACTGACAAGGAATAACCTAGAAGCAGAAACCATTTTTGCACAAAAAAAACCAACAACAGTATTCGCTACGTTCTGACAGTATGGCAAAACTATCATAATATTCACAATACAATAATCCTAAATGTCCTTACATTCATATATATATATATAGCTATATATATATTGAAATCGTGCTACCTCCTACACACTGACAAGAGCGCGCTGTCTCGGTCGGCACCGAGACTCTCACCCAAGAGGAAGTACCTGCGCTTCCGCTCAGAAACGTTTAGTTTATAATGCAAGCGCTACTCTGTGTATTAGTTGGCCTGCAGACTCTTACATTTAGAGAAAAAGTATGTTTCGCGCACCCTGCACGTAACCGAGTATCGGTTTTTCAGCTTAGAAGTGGAATCCTTCCACGAATCTATGATTATAAATATGTTAAATATTGTATGTCTGTAATTGTATGTGTTTGGTGATTCTTCGTGTGTAAATATAGTTATGTATTCTCCATCCTGTGCTACAAATATCTCAACCCAACTACACCCAGTTACAATCTGGTTGCCCACCTTGCACACTACAATCTGTCTCCCAACGTATCCTCACCCTACAATATATATATATATTTTGATAACCTGATGTTTGGCCAAATATTCCATTAAGAAAAGCCTTTTCCTGGAGAAAAGAAAGCCATATAAACTGTCATCGGTAGTTCCATTGGTGATATGACGCCCATACATGCTACAACATTGGTCAGATGCTATCTTCCTTCCTTATAGCAGTGATAATTTATTTTAAAGCTCTGAAACCTTCATCTTTTTCATGTTAATTCTTGTGCGTTACCATTGAACTACGAATTAAGCATCATAAAAATTAAGTTAAACAATAGTGTCAATAATAGCACAAAAATATATTCATGCAAAATATTGGGGGAACATCTACTTATTGGTTTAAATACAATAAAAAAGTACTATGCTTTATTCTTACGAAGATGTTTCCATCGTAAAATAATTCATATCTATTCCACAAGTCAAGAAGGAGATGAGCTTTCTATAATGGAAGTTTGGAGAGATAAATTGCTCTTGACTTTTAGTAGCGGAAGCTATCCAGGATCACGTCGTAGGTTTTACTCTACTGCCATTCATCATACATTTCAATTGACGTCCTATCAGATTATTTTTTTCTTTTTATAATCTGTTATGTTATATCTTATGTCAATAAATAAAATCTTTTAGATTAAAGCAAGTATATAAAATATAAGAATATATTAGTAAAATAAACTCCAATTTTATATTATTTTATAGTATTAAAATTTTGAACTTGAGAAATAATGCGTCTTTATAAATGTATTATGTGCAGTAAATATAGTATGGAATTTTTAGGTCAAGGCCGAATTTGCAAGTATAGAAAATATAAGAATATATTATGAAAATTATTTGAATAAGAATTTTCTCAGAAATAAATTTTAAGGTTGTCAATTTGGAAGAAAACTGCTTGAAAATATTTTTAAAAATCCATTTTAAACTATTTTGTAGTGGTTAATTTAAGCTTGACCTTAATTTCAATTAATTGAACTTAATTTGATTTTTAATTCTTTTCCTTTTCTATTTTGTATAACAATTTTAGTGCATATTATAATTATTATTAACTTTTTTTTTGTAGAAGTAAAAGTATTTTTTTTCAAAATTAATGTTTCTCTATTTTAAATACGCGGATGAAAACAAATGCCCGATTATGATATCTCCTTTTCATTGGCGCATCAGCCCCATGGTGGGTCAATGCTTCCTGCCTCTTGGAAGATTTCGGGACAGGAGATGTTTTTTCTTTTGCAGGGTAGAATTTTCAGCCCTATACTCTACAGCCATATTAGACAGAAACCTACGGTTTAAAGTGGATTCCAAACCACTACAAAAATCCAAGACACCGTCTGGACTCGAACCCGAAACACGTCACACTCTCCGCCAGAGAGCTAGTTTCTCGGAAATCAGGTCTCCGATTCTGACATACATCTTTCACATTTTGAACTGTTTTAATTTTTGAGAAACAGAAGCGAGGATAAATTTTGAAATTTAAATTTTTTTTATGTGTGTTACATTTCATAAAACTTTGAAGAATTCCTTCATTCTGCTTCTATAAATGGTTTTAAAAAACTTAATTTAAATCCATCCCTCCATCATTTAAGTGACAAAGTATTTTTTATTTTTACTTAAAGACGTGTTTAGCATTTTTTTAAGCCAAATAATTATTTATATTTTGCTTTTAAAAATTTCGATATATTTGTAACATGATTGTTAGTTCACATCAAAATGGACTTAAAATTCAAAAATAATATATTTTTTTTATTTCCCAAAAATATATCAATAAAAAATAATTTCTCATAATAATGAACATAAAAAAGTTAAAATATTTAATTCATAATAAATATTGTTTATTTTAATTTATTGAACAGAAAAATGTATTTTGCACTTATTAATTCCGGGATATGAGATTTACTAAGTGTTACCCATTTTTTTTAATAGTAAAAATATTCAAAATTGCAATGCCATAAAATAGAAAATGAATTTAATCATGATTGTCATACCTAGAGTGTCAATAAGAATTAAATCTTTGTTATTCCTATAAAAGATATTATGGGTTCGATACAAATATGATAATTACCATAACTTAAAACTGTAGAATATTATGATCTTTGGTAATATATTTTACTCTCTTCTAGTTTTACATGTGTAATAAATATCTTCAAGTAAGCCACCATGAAAGTTCGTCCCCTTTCATCTTTTTAGTTTATTGAAAGTGACTGAAAGGAATCATGTAAAAAAAAAAAAAAAAAAAAAAAAGAGTCATTTAGTGTGCAGGTTGGGCAACCAGATTGTAACTGGTTGTGATTGGGTTGAGATACTGGTTTGAGAACCACAATTTTATTTATAAACGCGCAGACACAAACATTGTTCAACACATTTGAAGGCACATAATTAGAGTAATAAGGAATAATAGTTCAATAGTGGAAGGATTCCACTTCTGAACTGGTAGTCTCCGCTAAAAGCAAGATGCACCAGTATTGCAGGGTTGCACTAACTATTCTTCCTGATGAGAGAGAATGTAAGCCAAACAATACGCAGGTTTGCGCTAAATATATTTTCTTTCGAGGGAGAGACTGTAAACTAAACGTTTCTCAACACAAACGAGTGGCTGCGCTGTACGTCTTCTCGTAGCCGACTGACTTTTCAGCTGAACACCACGGGGACGTTCTTACCTATGTGTTGGAGGAAGCATGGTTACAGTTTTCTTTCTATTTTCTTGGGGATGATTATTAACAGGTATTTTGTAACATAATTCCAATGTCAACATTAAATTTTCTACAAATTTGCAAAATCAATGCTAAATTAAAAAGTAAAATTTACGATTTATCAGAATAAATGTGACATTTGTTCTCTCAAATGTTTGATGGAAATTTTGTCCGCTAAAAAGATAATTTTTTCTATGATTAAACTGCTTCGTTGTTTCCCTAAAGAAATCAATGTATCACTTGATTTCGTGGAACTTTTTTCTTTTGTAGCTAATGAAGAAAATGCTTGATAGCGCAGTTTAATTCATTAATCTTTTAATGAGATGTGACTTCAATGAAATTGGATTAAACGAAACCACATATTTCCTCTTTTCTATTTTCGATAGCAATCATAAGTAATGAGGAAAGTTCTTAACTCTTCGTTTTTTAAACCGGTCTACAAACATTTTCAAATGATTTATCAATTTTAGGGTGTGTTCTCAAGAATAAGAGGACAGTAAAGGAAATATTTTAAAAAGAATTTGTACACATTTTTGAAGGTTATATTTAAGATGCTACTATTTATCTTGCGAGGTATGAAAATTTCAACTTTGATTTCTCAAAGTTTATATTTATCTCATTTTATTCTTATTCATAACATTCATTGAGTTATAATCTAAAATTTATGTTTTATTTTAATCTTTTAAATACATTTTCAGTTATTAATTACAAAATTATTTCTTTCTTTTCATTCTGAGAAATATTTTTATTTAATTTGTTTGATGAAATTGTTAAATTACATTCATGAAAAAAAAATTTCTGGCAAAATTTCTAGAGAATTATCTCATATATAACAAAATAATCAAGTAGTAACATGTAGCAGTACAACTGTAATAAAAAAATACATGTCTTTAACATAAGCGTGTATTTATTTTGTATAAAAATAAGACCGGAATAAAATTCAGAAAGTCTGGCAGAAAACTTAACATCACACTCTAGTACTTCTTACGCTATTAATTGTTTAGCCATTAAATGCGCTAAAGCTTGTTAACCATTTTTTATAATGAGAACTCAGCAACTCGCAATTTCCATAATCTCTGACTTAACATTTTTATTCATGTACTCTGTCCATCTCTTCATGTTCTTCGTTCTGCAATCCGTTAAACAAAATACTTCTAAGGATTTGTTTTGACTGTCACTATCTCTGATTTTTATTGCTCCACTTCTCTTCATCTCTTCCCCATTACCATGCAGCATGTTAGCCATTCAGAATCAACGTTAAACTGTATGTCAAAGACTAATTATCACAAAGTGTACACAAAAATAACTGTAGAGCGACAAACCAAATCTCACCACCATATCTAGGGATGCATAGCCCTTAGCAGTTGGAAAGATGAGGGTAGAAGATCGTTTGGTCTCCTATAAAGACCAAACGATCTTCACCCTCATCTCTGAATAGCTCCCAGGCGAGAGTTGGAGGAAGGATAATGCATTGCTGATGTACTTTTATTGGTGTTTGCCCAAAATTTCTGAAACCTCCCATCATTTAGCATGGCTATAGATTTTTGGTTTGGTTTTGTCGCTCTACGGTTATCTTCTGCGCACGAGGGCTTAACAGTTTAAAGTGGATTCCGAACCACTACAAACATCCAAGGCCCCGTCGGGACTCGAACCCTAAACCTGTGCTATCGATCACCAGAGCGCTAGCACTCGACCATTCAGGCCCCACATGACTATCGAAGCGATCTGCTTTACAAATCTGTCACAATAGCTGTTGAATCTGCTTATCTTTGACAGCATTCACTGCAACAACGATGCCAGCAGATTCGACCCTCAACCTTCTTACATGTTAACTGTATATGTGGGCACTAGGCCACGAGTTAGACACTATCTCTGACAACCCACAATTTCCGTCAGCTTCGAGGTAAGTATTGCCCTCTTCTGCCTATGTGATTCTGGCTTAAATCGTAATATTTTTCAACTATTTCTTATGTTAATAAAGGGATAAAACGAATCTTTGAGTTCATTATTCAAATATTGACTGAATCCACTTTGACTTTCTACTACACTTCGTAGCAGCCTCTAGATTTACTACCCGTATGTATTTTATTCGGGGCCTGAATGTGCGAGTGTCTAGCGCTTTGGCGCTCCGTGTCACAGATTTCGAGTTCGAAACCCGGAGGTGACATGGATGTTTGCAGTGGCTCGGAATCCACTTTAAGCCATAGTTCCCGGTCTCATATGACTGTAAAGCGTCCCGGAGTCAGATTTCAAGCAACAGGGTGCTCCATCACAACAGAATCTGCACCCTTTCTCGTCAACCATGAGTCCGCACGGGAGTGTGGACTTGGTCCAGATGTCTATCAAAAGAGGATAAGAAACACCAACATGCATTTTTGTTGGATAAATGACGAAAATTTATTATTTCTTATAAAATGTTGTGGAAAATATTTTTAACTTGCATGTTTATAATCTGATAATTTTGTTTTATATCAATAAAAACATATGCGAAATCTAATTTCAGAAATAAATACAAAAAATTTACTTTTAAGAACAACGAAATTTTTTTTACTTATACACATCTATTTTTTTCTGCATTTTAAACTAATTTCTCTTCGCATTTTGACTAAAACCTTTTATGGATTCACCTGACTGGAATTTTTAAAACTGGCTTTTCTGTTTCTAAACTCTTTAACCGTCATTTTGCTCGGATTTTAAACTTTCACGAGACTTATCTTTTCTAAAAGAAAGCTTCCTTTTCTGCACTTTCTCCTACAGAAAGACAATATTGAGCGAGAAAATTTCGAGAAGGGACTTTTAAAAGAAATAGAAGGTAATACAATTGATTCTTTAAATAGCATTAGCTTAGTCACCAAACTTTAGGAAAATCGTTTCTGGCGCCCTATTTTTAAATGCGATTTCACTGCTTTCAAGGAATTCTCTTTTCAATCGATTTTCTTGTACTTTTTAAGACACTGGATTCAGTATGGCCGAGAGAAAAGTAAATCTTTTATTCTGTCACTAAATTTTCCTCGCTTGGTAATTTCTTCTCATTTCTTCTTTTTCATTTGCTCAGTTTATAGTTGTGGAAATTTATCCAGTAATATAGTGGATTTGAAACCATGCTAATCAAATAGATTAAATTATCATAGACACCATTTAGATTAAATGGTCATTTATATATATACACCAGTTAGAAAAATGAAGGTTTAACATCAGTGGGCTGCATATAGACCACGAATAACTCAATGACGAGTTGAGGGAAGGATAATTTCTTCATGGTGTATTTGCAGGGGGGTAACTGCCCCACATTTCTGAAAATTTACTATTATACAGTGTGACCATCAAGGCGATCTGCATTATACACATTGTCACAACCGTAATTAAGTCTGTGACAGTAGCCATTGAATTTCCTCGTTTTTGACAACAATGACAACACAACAATATTCGTGATACTACATTTGACAAAAGTGACTATAATATTGAACCCTTACACTTTCTGCACACTAGCTACGCACCTTGGTACTGGGCCACGAGTCGGGCACTATCTCTGACTACCAACAATCTCCGTCATCTCCGGATGTGAGTATTGCTCACTTCCACCTGTGCTTTCCTTGGTTAAATCTTAATTTTTTAACTAATTCTTATTTTAATAAAATGGTAATACGAATCTTTAAGTCCTTTGTTCACTAACTGGTCGATTCTACGTGACTTTTATTACACTCTGCAACAGTGTCACTAAATTTCTCCCGATTGATAATTTCTTCTTGCTTATTCTTTTTCATTTGCTCAGTTTATAGTCATGTGGAATTTTTATCCAGTAGTATAGTGGGTTTGAAACCATGGTAAAGAAATGGAATAAAATATCATATACGTATCTAGGGGGTATATATCTCCACCAGTTAGAAAAATGAAGGTTGAACAATTGTGGGCTTCATATAGACCATGAATAGTTACCGGAATATTATTGAGGGAAGGATTATTTCTTGCTGTTATATTTTCAGGGGTAACTGCTCCAAATTTCTGAAAACTTCCCTCATACAGCATGACCATTGAGGCGATACTTATACACATTGTGACACTCGTAATCAAGTCTATCACAGTAGCCATCGAATCTCCTCGTTTTTGACAACAATGACAACACAATAATATTCGTGATAGTACATTAGACAAAAGTGAGTAGAATATTTGACCCTCAAACTTTCTGTACACTAGCTACGCACGTTGGCACTGGGCCACGAGTCGGGCACTATCTCTGACTACCTACAATCTTCGTCATCTTCGGAAGTGAGTATTGCTCATTTCTACCTATAATTTCCTTGGTTAAATCTTAATTTTTTAACTAATTCTTATTTTAATAAAATTTTAATAAATATTTTAATACGAATATTTGAGTTCATCGTTTTACTGACCGATTCTATTTGAATTTTTACTACACTTTGCAACTGCCTCATGCTTCTTCAAGATACGTGTTTTGTTTGATACATGACGCAGAACAAAATTTTGTTTATTACTTATAAAATGTTGTAGAAAAGGGTTTTACCTTATATGTTTATAATATGACTTTTTTTACATGTATGTAACATTTAAAATATGCAAAACTCAATTTTGGTATAAAATTAAAAACATTTACTAGTAGGTAGTAGGTTTTTATTATTATCCCAATCTATTTTCTATCTATTTATTATCCCAATATATTTTTTGCATTTTAAACTAATTTGTCTTCGCATTTTTGGCTAGCAACTTTTATGGATTCACCAGGCTGGTATTTTTAAAACACGCTTTTGTTTCTAAAAGCCTTTAACCTTCATTTTTGCTCAGTTTTTAAACTTTTCATCAGGCTTATCTTTTCTAAAAAGAAGAAAAAATAAAAAGAAAGCATCCTTTTCTGCACTCTTTCTATAAAAAAAAAAAAAAAAAAATGTTGAGAGAAAATTCGTGAAAGGACTTTTAAAGGAAATGAGAAGGTAGCACAATTGATTCTTTAAATAGCATTAGCTTAGTCACCACACTTTAGGAAAATCGTTCTGGCACAGCAACTTTTAAATGCGATTTCATTGCTTTCAGATTTTCTTTTCAGTGGATTTTCTTGCACCTTTAAGACACCAGTTTGGTATGGGCGAGAGAAAAGTAAATCTTCTTATTACTGTCACTAAACTTCTCCTCGCTTTGTAATTTCTTCTCGCTTATTCCTTTCTAGTTGCCCCATTTATAGGCATGTGGAATTTCATCCGCTAGTACAGAGATTTTGAAACTATGGTAATCAAAATACATTCATATCCATAAATTAAATGATAATTCAGAATCACACAGAAGTTGAACTCTAAAATAAAAAATTTCACCTGTAGAATTATCACACACATCTTGAAGAAGAATATGCAAATTACAGGAAACCACTAGATGGCGCGGATAGTACGTCACAATGACGAGAGTGTAGAGAGGGTATATAGGGAATGGTGGCAAAGAAGTAAAATTGTTCACAAGCGCTTTAAAAAGACTTTCAGTGCAATAACCGCATAGTTATGGCACAAAGGAAGCATTTGTATGATTTTTTACGTGATAGAATTATCGGACGACTGGAATGTGTGGACGAACCCAGCTGAAAGTATCCGAGGAACTTGGAATTGCCCAGAGTGTCATCTCCAACCTTTGGCAACGATTCCAAGATGATGGTAATGTGAGTAGATGTTACAGCACAGGTCGGCCCCGAGTTACAATGCCGAATGAGAACCGGTATTTAGCAGTTACTGCCAAAAGAAACAGACGGAGCACAGCATTAGACCTGTCTCGTCAGCTCTCTTCAGCTACCGGTACGACAGTTTCAAAGGCAGACCGTGTACAGACGCTTAGGGCACATTGGTCTATATGACCGTAGGCCTGTCAGATGTTTTCCACTTACCGCAACTCTCTGTCGCCTGCGATTAACCTGGTGTAGATAGCATGCATTGTGGACACCGCAACAGTGGTCTGGTGTGATGTTTTCCGACGAGTCCAGGTTTAGTTTGCGGTCTGATTCCGCTGGACTTTTATATAGATAGCGCCAGGTACCCGTTACCATCAAGAGAACACCATTGAACGACACCGTTGCGGTGGTGCAGCATGGCACGTTTGGGGAGGAATTATTCTTGGTCCCAGAACTGACCTGCATGTTCAGAGTGTAACGATGACAGACCACATCTATCGGGATGTCATTCTGGAACAACATGTACGTTTGTTTCGGGGCGCCATGGGTGCTGAATTTCTGTTTATGGATGACAACGCCCGTCCTCCCGTGCAAACATTGTAGACGAATGCCTTCAATTGGAGGATATCACCCGTATAGATTGGCCAGCATACTCACCGGACTTGAATCCAATAGAGCATGTGTGGGATATGTTTGGCCGACGAATTGTAGCCCGTCAACAACCTCCCACCTGTCAACCGGAGCTTCGGAGGTCATTGCTTGATGAGTGGTGTAATATTCCCCAAGATCAGATTGATAATTTGATACTCAGCATGCCTAGGCGTTGTAAGGCCTGCATTGCATCGTCCGGGAGACATACTCCATATTAACCATCATACTAACCAAGTTATACTGTTTTTTGTAAATAGGTCCTTTTTTGAAATTTGCACCAGGGAGTAAAATATCGCATTTTTATTAATTATGTCAAACATATAGCATCATTTTTGCTCTTTACCTTTTGTTTAATAAATAGACTTTACAAATAAGTCAAATTTGTTTTGCTTCTGTCTCTGTCTTTGCCTGAACTTCATTATCCTTAATTTATGGACATGAGTGTAGATTGAATCATCATAAGCATTTCCATCGAAGCTGAATAGATAGTTCGTACATCACGAAATTACAGGATTAACAGCATGCTAATCAATGAAAAATAGTAAATAATAAATAATAATTAAATAATAAATTTAAAGACAAAGAGTTGGAAATATGATTTTAAAAAAATTGAACATTATCTGCCTATGACAACGTTTTCTTCCTAGATTGGAATTTAAGGATATGCTAGTTTATAGCTGATCGATTTATCATGACAATATCTAGCTTAGATTCGAGCTGATTTATTTACAACATGATGATTGAAGCTCAACATTGTATCAATTAAGCCTTTCAGGCTACCTTACTTTTTGTACTTATTTAAATGTAGTTTCAATACTTTATTATGTACTGTACTACATTTAAACATGTACTACATCAATGGTCCTCAAATGTTGGGATAAAATGTTCAAGGAGCGATGCTGAGAGTAAACGCAGTTTCAACCTGCATAATAGTCGGTTAAAAAAAAAAAACTACAAAACAATTACCATTTTATCAAAATAAATGAGATTGTTAAATAACACTGAAATTTTTTTTAAAATTTCAAATTTTAATGCTATTTTATTAATAAAATAGCATTAAAATTCGAGCCCTAAGCATTAAAATAACGAGACGTATTAAAAATGAATTTAGTAAAAATGATAATAAAAGAACAAAATTTTTTATGAAAATATTACCAAAATGAAATTATATCAATTAAAAATTAACAAAACATTATGTATAGCTTATTAGGACAATGCCACGTAAAGTTTACAAGTCGATAACTCTTCTTTGGAGTGCATAAAAGTTGCCTTAAATTTATACTTCAACTATAGAGATTCGAGAAAAGTGCGAAAGACAGAGTATAACGTCACATCAGTTGCATGGAAAATGACCCTTTAATAGAGACACAAAAAGCGTAAACTGCATATGACGTGGTATTGACTAGGAAGGTTCTCAAAATATTTACATGAGAGTGACTTATAGTGATTAACTGTACACGAACCAACAGCATTTTGTTCTCAAAAGTGTTAAACTTGTGTATCTAATGTCATTTTTTAACTGAATATGACAAGGCAACGGCCAAACTAGTAGTAAAGTTCAACGAACTATCTCCCAGAACACCCCAAAATAAGCTCCAGGCATCTCACAGGAATATATAATTTTCAGTTAATGCAGTAGTTGGTTTATTTAACTAAAAGGCAGATTGCGAAATAATTTGTTTTAAATTTTAAATATTGAAAACTCACATAAACTTGAGGTTGTAATTTTATTTCCAATTAGATTTTCTACTTTTTCCTATATGTGGTTGCATTGCACCAGATCTTTCTTATAATAATAAATCCTTTTCAAGTTTATCATATTATTTGTAATTAATATCAATTCAAGTAATTTCACTCTGTACACGATATAACAAATGAGAAATATCATAATATGTTAATAAAATATATGGTACTATTTTAAAGGAATATTTATACATATTATTTAGAAAATGGCTAAAGAAAATATTAAGGGTAGTATAGGAAACCAATATGAAAACATATAGAATATATAAAAACATATAGGAATCTATACATATGGAAGCATATAGGAATCTATACGTATGGAAACATATAGGAATACAGACATAGAAACAAAAAAGAAACGCGTAGGAATATTTTGTTTCTATAGAATATATGTTTGAAATGCCAAATTTAAGGGCATAACTTTTATTAAATAAACAGCATCCTGCAGATGAATTTTAATGAAATAAACAATAATCTGTTTTTGGTTTATAAAATTAAAGATAAACCAAATTAAATGTAAACAACTCAGCACTATCTCATATGGCATGATTTTCATGGAGTCTATCCGAAGGTATGCTCCAAAAATTTAGCATTGATGTCGGTAATTTAGCTGGATACTACTTATGGGAACATGATTGATCAATGCGGATCCTTTCCTTCCGTGACAATCAGATGTTCCATATTGGGGATTTCTTACTATGGGGGGCACATAAAAGGCACTATATATGATATTCCAAATGTTCTAGTTTAAGAGTCTCATCAGCAGATTATGGTTTACTGTAAGAAATCCTCTGGACATGACTAGATCTCTTGAAAATGTATAAAGATCTATATACCAATGGTAAAAGCTTATTACCCTTTTGAGAAACTGTTGTATATATCTATCTTTTGCTAAAACATGGCTCATTAAGAGCTTTGTGACATTTAATTTTCCTTATCTTGTGTTTAACCTTCAAATTTTCTTTATATATCCCATAATTTAAATATGGCATATCTAAAAACAGATTCAGGGATAAAAAAGTTCATTTTATTTTACACAACATTTTTTATTGCTGACGCCTGTTAACTCAATTGACAACAACGCCTATTGTTGTGTTAAAAGCAATTTGAAACCTGTGAAGGTTGCAGTTGGTGGTTTAAAAGCAGTAGCATATTTCTCTACAGCGTCTCAGAGAGCATTTCTCTGAGCCCAAACATGCTCAATTGAATTCCAATCGTAACCGAATAAATTCAAATAGACGATAATTCAAAAGTAAATTTTTTCACCGACCAAGCTCGTATATTCGAGCAATAGGATCCCTAAAGAAGAAATTTACCAACTGCATTTGTGCAGGAACAAACAATTGGCATTTTCTCTTTTTCATTTCCATGTTCAATTTCAATCACATATAATATGCAGAAATATTGTTAATTTGGATGTACTCTGACATTTCTTAAAGAATACCCCAGGAGGCTTAGAACACTTTAAATATCTATTATTTTGGCCATTAAGGTGTTAGAAGATTTATTATGTTAATTAAATCATAAATAAAAATTTTTAACTTCATTGATATTCAGAGGGATAACAAAGTTTAAAATTATCAATGTAATTAACTTAATTTACTATATGCTCAAATTGTAAATTGTTTTATATTTATTCACTAAAATATTGCGTGCGCAAGTTTAATTACTTCAACATAAATAGTTAATTGTTGTTGCTTTGTAAAATGTAATGATTGAGATGGTTGAGAAACTGATGTTAAAATCTGAAATTAAACACGCCTGCACTTTATGTCAATAAAAACGTGAGGGCCTTTCAAATACATGGCGACTCATAAAACGCGTAAGTATGGAAGTTTTACGACATTTCTTGTGGGTTGTACAACCACACATAAAGATTTCAATGAAAGCATTCGCTGAGAATATGTTGCAAAGCACGATACAAAAACATAAAACATAGAAATTTTGAGTCGCAATTTATGTGTAAATATTTAACAACAACCTATAAGAAACATTTTTAAGTTTCTCGAAGGGCTATGAAAGGGTTCTAAAAGATGGAAATATAAAAAATTTAATGATTGCTGTTCCATTTTGTCTAATACTTTCTAAGTTCTGTTGGAATTTTATCTAATTAATTACTGTGTCTTATGTACATTCTTTTATGAAACCTGAAAGAAATATTTTTGTTGTTATTACTATGTGTGTACATAATTGTTTTTTCTTTCTTATCCTATTTGGTGAAGAATCCGTGTGTTCTCATCGAAGGAGAGAAAGGGGGACACCTTCTGTTGTGTTGGATTCACCCGTAGGCAGCAGTCTGACTTGGTTCCATGATGCTAGAAGAGAAGCAGTGCCTTCGGAGGATTTTATTGAAACTACCCTTCATTTGAGTATCGTATGAGAGGAAACCCAGAAAACTCCAACCATGTAGCCCGACTAATGAGGCAAGATGTTGAACATCGCAATCGCTATCGAGTATCTTCTTTTTTTTAAACAGTGGATTTGGACCTATACTGCAATGCTCACCAGCTGCGCACGTTACCACTAATCCATGATTCTGATGTGCACAGTTCTAAAAGACTCGAGCTTGTGTTGAAGCTTAGACATTCATTCGCTTAAAATTTCACACCTAATTCATAATAACGTTTGTTTTTTTAAATAACTTCTTGAAAGAACGTATTTCTTTCCTTTTACCTATCTTTTATGTACCGTGTGTCCATAACTTTTTCTTAATTTTGTAAATTTAGAAAAAGTTGATATAAATAACCGACATATACCTTTCTAAAATCCAAAATTCTCGATTGGATTAATGTTGAATTACATATTTAATTTGCCCGACTCCTGGCTCAGTGGCAACGTGCGCTGCTGATGAGCATTAGAGCAGATATCAAACTTCTGGGTGCATTGTTGTAGACAATGTTTTCAAAAAACGAAAGAAGAGACTCGATGGCGTTTGGGATGTTCAGCATCTTGCCTCTTTAATTAAAATACCTGGGGAGTTTTCTGAGTTTCCTCCCATATGCTATTCAAACGCGGACATCACAACAAAAGCTGGATTCTCCTTCCGTGAAGACTTGGTCTTGATATTGCTGTCGACCAGTGGGATGTGAAGCAATAACAATATTTAATTTATAATTTAAAAGTAACTTTTCTTGCAATAATCATTTCTTTAAAAATGTTTTCAGCATCTGAGACTTTGTAACTTATTTCCATTACCTCGAAAAAAAAATGAAAAAAACTATCCGGTTTATAGCTTTATCGATATATTATTTCCAGCGTAACGAGAAAACTTTGGTTCTTCAATAATTGTTTACTCGTGTTTCACATTAGTGCGTGTGTTTTAAATAAAATCAAACCCGCTATTCACCAAGGCTCATTCTGTGACTTAAAAATATTGTATAAAGTGGAACTGCATTAAAATTCTCAATGAATTACCAGAAGTCTTATTAATATGACTCCTGTAACGCATATTTTTGTTTTACAATGCATGAAATAACAGACATTAATTAAAAAGAAAAAGAAGATTTCAATCTGCATTAAAGAAAACCTTGACAGAGAAAAGAAATCCACTTTGCTCCTAATAAATGCCACGAATAGCTTTTGTTTGACTGTATGAAATAAAGGATATTGATTAAGAGTCAAAAATATACCACAAACTTCTGTAGAGAATTTTCTTGGATGAAATGAAAACTTATTTATCATCTTTTAACGAAACTTCATAAATAGCGTGAAGATTAAAATCACTCGATAATTAAAGGTCTGTAAAAAATGACTGTTTTCCATTGAGAAATTCCAGTTGATGGAGCAAGAAAATCTTTTACATATTCCGAATATTTATTAGTATAAATTACTTTTGTAGTCGGTATCTTTATTTTAATTACTCTGATTGAGTGTATTCTTCTAATTAACATGACAACTAGAAATATCTTCATCTTCCTTTATTACCATTCCAAAAAGAATAAGAGTACGGTTTTGAAAAGATCTATTTCATTAAGTTAATTCAAAACTGTCTAATTTTTTTTTGTTTGAGTAATGGTTAAAGATCAATTAAAATAATAATTTCGATTTCTAAATTTCAATATTAATAGGAAGTAATGAATTAAAATTATTTCTAGTGCATAGATTTCAAAAGATTTTAATCATGTAAACTAGACTCAAAAGGTTTTAATTATGTAGTGTGGAAAATTCATTACATTTTGACATCATATCTCCCTTGGATACCTTTTGTATAAATATCTATTTTACCATATTAAAAAAAATGTAATGAATTCACTTGATAAACGAATAGCTTTTCACCGCTATATCGAAGATAAAAAATATATCCCCAACATATCTTATAGGTTATGTACTGTTATATAAGTTGTATACAGCTTTCTATCTATAATCACAGTATAATAAGACACATTTAAAATTGTGCGATAATATATTCATGTATAACTAAGCATTTTAAATAAAAATAGTCTTTACGGTCTATATAATATAAAAATCTTAACTTCTTTATTTATTCAGTGGCCTAATGAATAAGTGGCTAGAGATCTCTTGCCTTTAGGCTCACTATCTTTTTAGGTTCGATTCCTAGTGATATCGGGGATGTTGGTTAGTGATTCGAATTCTCCCGACTCGTACCTCAGTGACAACGTGCGCAGCTAGCATGTAGAAAGGATGAGGTTCGAATCCACTGTAGGAGGGTTATATATGGTGTGGTTATGGCCTGGTGGGAGTTTTCGGAGTTTTCACATACGAAACAAATTGCAGGGCAGATATGACTCATATAACACATAATTTTTTTTATAGAGCGTGGTCTGCCGGCATGGTTGTATTTATTGCTTTTAGAAACGAGGATTAATTACAGTAATTGGATTTCAAATCAAATCCAATATAATATTCACCAAACCTCATTATAAGACTTAAAAATATTGTATAAAAGTGTTTTAAAGTGAATTAAAAATTCTCAATGATGTAGCAGACTTATACAATCCATATTTCATATGCAATGCTTAATTTTGCATCACAGTACATGATATTAATAATGCTTTTTAATTAATTAAAAGATATTAATTAAAAGCAGAAGAAGATTTCAATCTGCATTAAAGAAAACCTTGACAGAGAAAAAGCAATCCATTTGACTCCTAATAAATGCCATGAATAGCTTCTTGTTTCATTCTATGAAATAAAAGATATTGATTACGAGTCAGAAATATACCACAAACGGGAGTAAAGAATTTTCTGGATTTTCGTTAAAAGATGATAAAGCGGAAACGTATTTATCATCTTTTAACGAAACACACACTTCATAAACAGCGTGAAAATTAAAATTATCCGATAATTAAAGGTCTGTAGAAAATGACTCTTTTCCCATTGAGGAATTCCAGTTGATGGAGCCATAAAATATTCTTACATATTCCGAATCTTTATTAGCATATATTACTTTTGTAGTCGGTATCGTTATTTTAATTACTCTGACTGCGTGTATTCCTCTAATTAACATGACACTAGAAATGTCTTCATCTTTCTTTATTACCATTCCGAAAGATTAGAAGCACTTAGAAAAGTTATACTTCAATAAGTTAATTCAAGATTGTTTCATTTGTTTCATTCAAGTAATGGTTAAAGATCAATTAAAATAAAAAACTTTTATTTGTAAAGTTCAATATTTAAAGGAAATAACAAATTAAATTAATTTCAAGATTATAGATTTCAAAAGATTTTAATTATGTAAAGTTAATGAAAAGTGGAAAATTCATTAAATTTTCACGTCATATCTCTGCTATCTATCTTTATCCATAATATAATCAGACAAATTAAAAGTGTGAGTTAACAAATTCCTGTTTAACTAATGCTTCGTAACTTAAATGTTGCGTATAATATTAAAAAGGTAACTTTATTAATACTTCTTTCGGCCTGATGGAAACTGGCTAACTCTCCGGCCTTTGATGCCACAGTCATTTAAGTTCGATTCCAGGCAGTGACGTGGATGTTTTCTTAGCAGTTTGGAATCGCCCGACTCGTAGCCCAGTGGTAACGGGCGTACTAGCATGCAGGAAGGTTGAGGTTTGAATCCACTGGTGGCATGGTTGGTATGACGATTGTGACAATATGTCTCTCATCGATTGCCGAGCTGACTAATGGGAGTTTTACGGGGTTTCTCCCATACGAAGCGCAAACGCGGTGCAGATCCCCTTACAAGGTTTTACCGGAAAGCAATGTCCTCCTTATTCAGTGACATGGGACCAAGTCATGCTTCTACTTACGAATGTTCAATCACAACAGAAGCTGAACCCCATTCCCTCTCCCCATTCCATGAGAAAAAACGCGTTCATGGAACAACAGCACATAATTAATTCATAAATTAAAAGATAAGTTTACTTGCAATGATCATTTCCTTAGAAAAGTGATGAGAATCTGAGACTTCAACGACAAGGAGCCAAGTGAGATTTCTACCTATGGGTGCTCCACCACAACTGAAGTTGCCCCTTTTTCTCCATTCATGAGTTGACTAATGAGTTGATTAGACTATATAATAAGTGAGGAGACTCTATGGCGTTAGGGATGTTCAACATCGTGCCTCATGAGTCGGACTACCTGATGGGAGTATTCCGGGTTTTCTCCCATACAATAAGCAAATGTTGGGCAGTTCTTATTAAAGATCCACTGAAAGGCACTGCCTTCTTCCGCGAATCGAAGCCAAGTCATACTTCTACTTATGGCTGCTTCAACACAACAGATGTTGTCCTCCCCGTCTCTCTTCCCATAAGAACACAAGGTTTCATGGTCTAGATGTTATTGTCAACCAAGTAGGATAAGAAACAACCACAAGTATTTAATTTATAATTTAAAAGATATCTTTTTGAACAATGATGGTTTCCTTAGAAAAGTATTGTGCATCAGAGACTTTGTACCTTATTTCCATTACCTAGAAAAAAATGAAAGGAACTATCCGATCTACAACTTTATTGTTTTTTACGATCTACAACTTCCAGTTTGTCAATAATTGTATACTTGAATTTCTTTTTAGTATGTTTCATTTTTAGCACTTGCGTTTCAAATAAAATCAATTTCCCTTTATTCACCAAGGCTCATTCTATGACTTAAAAATATTGCATACAATGGACTGTTTCAAACTGCATTAAAAATCCTCAATGAAGTACCAAAAGTCGTATTTCATATGACTCCTGTAACGCTTATTTTTGCTTCATATTGAATGAAATAAAATATATTGATTGAAAAGCAAAAAGAAGATTTCAAATTGCATTAAAGAAAATAATAGATAAAAGAAATCCATTTGACTCCTAATAAATGCCATGAATAGCTTTTTGTTTCACGGTATGAAATAAAAGATATTGATTACGACACAAAAATATACCCTCGTAGAGAATTTTCTGGGATAAAGGGAAGAGCTATTTATCATATTTTAACGAAACGCATACTTCATGAATAGCGTGAAAATTAAAATTGCCGGATAATTAAAGTTCTGCAGAAAACGACTATTTTCCCAGTGAGGAATTTCAGTTGATGGAGCCCTAAAATCTTCTTACATATTCCGTATATGTATTAGCATAAATTACTTTTGTAGTCGGTATCCTTATTTTAATTACTCTGACTATGCGTATTCCTCTAATTAACATGACACTAGAAATATCTTCATTTTTCTTTATTACCATTCCGAAAGATTAGAAGCACGTTTTTGAAAAGTTCTATGTAAATAAGTTAATTCAAACTATCCCCAAACTATCCTTGCTTGAGTAATGGTTAAAAATCAATTAAAACACAAATTTCTATTTCTAAAGCTCAATATTTAAAGGAAATAATGCATTTAAATTATTTGAAGCTTATAGATTTGAAAGATTTTAATTATGTAAAATAGATTCAAAAGATTTTAATTATGTAGCGAGAAAAATTCATTAAATTTTGACGTCATTGGTTAGCTTAAGTATAAATATCTAAGGCTTTATAATATTAAAAAATATGTAATAAATTCACATGATAAACGAAAACCTTTTTCTGCTATATCGAAGAGAAAAGATATATCACAAAATATCTTATAGGTTATATACTGTTATAAAATATTTACTGCTATAAATCTTTAACCATAATATAATAAGACAAATTTAAAACTGTGCGTTAACATATTTCTGTGTAACTAAGCATTTTTAATAAAAATAGCTTTTAATGTTTCATATAACTTAAAAAAGGTAACTATTTCATTTAATGTGCGGCCTGATGGACAAGTAGCTAGTTTTCTTGCTTTTGGTACCACAGGTTTTTTAGGTTCCATTCCTGGCGTTGGCGTGGATGTTTGTTAGTGGTTCGAAATCAGACGAATCGTGATCCAGTGATAACTAGCATGTAGGAGGAATAAGGTTCAAATCAGCTGGCTGCATGGTTGTAGTCATTGCTTTCAGAAACGATGAGATTCGATGGCGATTGTGAATGTTTCTCGCATTGATTATGAGGCTGCCTGGTGAGCCAAATGTTGACCCGTATGTCATCCCGGAAGACATTTTCCATCCCTTCACCTGTCGGTGGACTGTTTGTGGTACGCACGAGGCCCACTGATGTTCCCATCGAGGTCTCACCTTTCTATCGGGTAGAAGGATACAAATTCATGGGACGGGGTGAGGTGTGGAGAATAGGAAAAATGGAAAGTGGTTCGTAATCCACTTTAAACTGTATGTCCCTGTCTATTTAGCATTCATGTGCAAAAAATGCAAGCAAACAGTGTATTATTCTGCGCATTTGTTAGTACAGTTACTATATTTTTCTGCCACTATATTATATCATTTTTATTGTTAAATTTATCTTTTATTTTATAGCGACATCTTCACTCAGAAGTGCAATAAGGTTTAAAGCATTATGATGAATCCAAAATAGAAATAAATACAGTTATAATGAAATTAGAATTTAAACATAATTTAATATTTCACCAATTTGGATGTAATTAAAAAGTGTATTAAATAATTTTTCTGATTAATGAAACAGATTTAAATAAATAAAATAAAATATAATATTGAAATAAAAAACATCAGTAAGTCCACTGATGTTCAAAATAGTATTCATAATAAATCAAGAGTTATGGATTCTATATCGATACCTCTTAAATTTAAAAATAATTTAAAACTATGTTGTAAGAATCTACATTGCTTAAACTTAATGTGTTTTTGTGACTTATCCTGAGTGTCCTGCAATGTGTGCACATCCCATGAGTAGTCTACTCATGGATGGAGGGAAAGAAGTGGTAGCTTCTGTTGTGATGGAGCAGGCGTAAGTAAAAATCTAACTTGGCTCCGTGACGCTGAAAGGAGGGTAACGCCTTCCGGGAGGTCTTTTAGGGGCATTTACATATCGTACGGGGAAAACGCGGTAACTTCACACCAGGAAAATCGACTCACGAGACAAGATGCTGAACATTCTAAACGTCATCAAGTCTCCACGTGTTTTGAAACAGTGTCTACAACAAAACCACCAGCGGATTGAACCTCCCCATAATGCTTAGCAGTGGCGCAACTTGCCATTGAGCCTCAAGTAGGCGTATACCTTTATAAAGATGCTTAATGTAATACTTGTTAAGGGGTATCATTAAAGGTGCATTTGCCGGGGTAGCATTATATTTATGTATTTAGCATATTTTGTGTAAAAGAATAGGTAAATTACTAAATGTTCATTAAGAGTTTTATTGGTTAAGAAAATATTTGGTGAAAAATTAAGCATATTAAGGAAAATTTTTAACATAAGGCAATGAGAAGTGACTAATTAAAACATAATTATTAGAACGTAATATATTTTTCTATTTTGGCTTCAGTTCAAGTCCCTATTGTATGACTATTGAAAGTCCTTACGAATATTCTATATCTCGACGGCAATACTTTTGATGCCATATGTACCTAGATGTCTAGATGTACCTAGATGTCTAGATGTAAAAATCCTAGATGTGTCTAGATGTACCTAGAGATAGCCTTGGATGTGCCTAGATTTTACCACACCAATAAAAATCCATCCCATAAATCAAAGAATGCCTGAAATAAGCCATTAAAAATTATTTCGTTTCCTGTACAAACATTTTTAATAACTTCTATTTATTCTATATATATATATATGCATATTATATATATATTATAATAATTTGCCACACTGGTGAAAAACTTCAACAAAATAAAAATATGCTATTGCAACATTATAGATGCTAAAAATCATGTAAGGTTATCTTGATACTAAACATAACGAAAGTATATCATCCTAATACCGAATACTTAAAAGCTCGTAATAAATTATTCAGTCTTACAGAATCAGAAGTTTGCAACGTAACTAGAACTGTTCGTTTTCTAAAAAGGAAAATATATCCAAAGATATTAATATTTATAAGTAAAACAAAGAAGTTTTAAGCTTTTAGGTATGTGTAAATGCTTTACGTCAAGATCAAAGGAATACCAGATAATACGAAAAACAGAACAGTAGACTTACCAGGTTCCCTTACGCTTTTTTTAGAATTTAGTTATATTTGCTTTGCTACAAAAATGTTAATTAGTTGTTATTTTTTGCAGAGAATATATGCGTAGACATAATAAGTTCAGCAGGATTATAATGAGTATAACTATATGCTCATTAAGACCATTAATATATGCATGGTTATAATTTTATTTAGATGCTTCGATATTATTTAGTCATGAGCAGAGAAACTTGTAAAATATTGTATTTAGTCAATTTGTATTTTAGTATTTTCTTTTGATTTATTCGCTTTTATGTAATGAGAATTTATTTTCACTGTATTTTATGTTGATAATTTATTGCTAATGAGGGATAGATGAAACAGACATTGTTTTTTTCATTTAAACCTTAATTTTATTTCATTTGATCGACTTTCCCATGACTAAAATAATTTCTCTGCAAGTGATTCATATACTTATTGACTAGTTTAAAGATTAACATTTTTTTTTTATTTCTAATGGGCAAGAGAAAAGGACAAACTCTTACGAGATCAAAGCAGTTTAAAACACATACCAGAAAAAAACAATAAAAAATATAAAAGTCAATGTCTCATCAGCAAAGTTCTAGTGCTCCAAGATATTTTCATTTTGAAGTCCCACGCAAGGCAGGCCATTCTGCTATATGGTGTCTCGGTCCATGATCTCGTCCTTCACAACAGCGGGCAATTTTGGCTATGAAAATGGCAATGTGGTTCAAATGGCTTTGCCATTCAGTCATAGCCCAACCGCAAGTCTCAACATCGTAGCTTCGGTAAAAGTGAATGCTGCATGGAATCTAAACTTTCTTAGATCTTGGG